>JABUQX010074296.1:20000-31674 GCA_015478945.1 Trachelipus rathkii | reverse complement strand
ATTCATGCAGGCGAAGAAATTCTCTAGAATAATTTACACCTACCGGGCATAGCCCTATTCCAGGTGAGGTGGAACTTCTTAGGTTAATTCACACCCTTCACGGCATACCCTATTCAAGGAGCCGGAACTTCTCTAGTTTTAATTCACACCTCACGGCATTGCCCTATTCATTCAAAAAAGGGAACTTCTCTAGGTACATTCATTACCTCACGGGGCATACCCTTTCAAAGCGAGGGGAACGTTTCTCTAGGTAATTCACCACCGTCACAGGCATAGCCCATTTCAAGAAGGGGACTTCTTTAGGTAATCATCCTTACGGGCAATAGCCCTGATTCAAACACAAGGAACCCTAGGTAATCCACACCTCACGGGGCATAGCCCTATTCAAATAGGTTACCTTCTCTATGTAATTCACACCTCACGGGCATAGCCCTATTCAAGTGGGGGGAACCTCTCTAGATAATTCACACCTAACGGACGGCCATTGCCCTATTCAAGGAGGGAAACTTCTCTAGGTAATTCACCACCTCACGGCATAGCCCTATTCAAGATGGCACTTTCTCAGTAAGATAATTCACACCTCCACGGCATAGCCCTTTTCAGAGGGGAAACTTCTCCAGTAAATATCACACCTCACGACGTCTAATATGCCCTGAGAACAAATCAAAGAAGGAACCGAGGGGAACTTCATTCTAGGAATTCACAAAACAACCTCACACGGGCACCTAAGCCCTATTCAAGGAGGAACTTCTCTATTTAATTCACACCTCACTAGACGTGCATAACTCTCCCATAAAACATTTTGGTTAATAACTTCTCTAGTAATTCTAGGAGCCTTCTTACAAGTTTTCATTTAGATGGCTTGGTGAACTTATCTCTAGGGTAATACAACACCCACGGGCAGAGTAGCCTATTCAAGGAGGGGAAACTTCTCTAGGTATCACACCTCACGGCATGAGCCCACTATTTTCTAATGAGTGAGCACTTCTCTAGAATTAATTCACACCTTCACGGGCAGATAGCCCTCATTCAATTGAGGGAGACTTCTCTAGGTAATTCACACCTCCACGGGCATAGCTCCTATTAAAGGATGGGAACTTCTCTAGGTAAATTCACACCTCATTCGAAAAAGCGCATTAGCCCTTATTCCCCCATCCCTAGATTTTAGACGGTAACTAATAAATAAGTCTTCTAACACACTCCAGAAACATTGCCCTATTCTAAGAAGGGGGGTAACTTCTCTAGTTAAATTCACACCTCACGGCAATAGCCCTATTACTTTAAGTGAGGGAAGCTCTCTACCAAATGACCCCCACGGCATCCGAAAACAACCCCTATAAAGGACGGAAAAACCTTCATCTTATCCTCCCGGTCCATATTCACACCTCCACGGCCCATTTTCCCTTGCAATTACCTATTTCAAGTAAGGAGGGGAACTTCTCTCATAGGTAATCAACACCTCACGGGCAATAAAGCCCTAATATTCAAGGAAGGGTAACTTCTCTAGGTAATTGTCACTACTCACGGGGCATATGCCCATCTCAGAAGGAGGGAACTTCTTCTACGAATTTCACACACTCCACGGGCAGGGTGAAGACTATCGAAGGAGGGAATCTCTTAGGGTAATCCACTCCTCACGGCATAGGCCCTATTAACATAAAGAGGGCAACTTAAACTCATAGGTAATTCACACCTCACGGGCAAAATAGCAATCCATATATAAAGGAGGGGAAAACCCTTCTCCTAATAAATTCACCCTAACAACGGACGTACTCCTTCAAGGAAATAAAAAAGCACCAATCAATAGAAAGAATTCACACCTTCAACGGACACATTAAGCCCCTATTTCTAAGGAGGTGGGGGAACTTACTCTTAAAAAATTAAAAAATATCACACCTTCACGGCATAGCCCAATTCAAGAAAGGTAACTCCTTTCATTTTTTTAATCACAACAAACAAATCAAACGGCATAGCCCTATTCAAGGAGGGAACAAATATTTTCTAAAGGTAATTCACACCTCACCGGCCAGTAAGATCTCTATTCAGGATGGGAACTTCTGTAAGAAATTTCATACCTATGGGCATAGCCTATAAGAAGTGAAACCTATATCTTCTCTAAAGCCCGTAATGTTACACAACAACTCCAACGGGCATAGCCCTATTCTCTCCCAAGAAGAGGAACTTCTCTACGTAATTCACACCTCACGGGCATACACCTATTTTCAAGGAGGGAAACTTCTTTCTAGGTAAGTTTCTACACCTCACGGGTCAGGCTAGCCCTATCCAAAGATGCGAGAACTTCTCTAGTAACTTCATAACACCTCACGGGCATTAGCCCATTCAATGAGGGTGAATTTCTCTACGTGTAACACACTTCACACCTTCACTGGCACCAAAAAGCCCATATATCAGCCGCAGGGGAACCAAATTCTCATAAGGTAATCAACAATTCAAACAGGCGCATAGCCCTCATTCAAAGCGAAAGGGAACTCTCTAGGATAATATCCTACAACCTCACGGGCATAAGCCCTATTCAAAAGGATTGCACCTTCTCTAGATAATTCATCCACTTCACGGCATAGCCCTCTTTCCCAAGGAGAGAAGAATTTCTACCTAAGGTAATTCACACCTCCACCTGTGAAGCAAAGCCCATATCACAGAGTGAGTGCTCGGGAACTTCTGCTAGGTTAATTCACACGAATCTCACTGGGTCTATAACTTACATCTTACTCTACCCATTCAATTAGAGGCGAACTTCTCATAGGTAAATTCACAACACCTCACGGGTGCAATACTTAGCCTATTTCAATGAGGGGAAATTCTCTAGATAGAGTCACAGCCTCAAACACAGGTCGCATAGCCACCCTTTTCAAGGACCGTTGAGTAACTTCTTCTAGGTAATTCAGCACCTCACGCGGCATAGCCCTTATTCAGGAGGGACACTCTCTAGGTAATTCACCACTCCTACAAAAAGGGCCAAGCCCTATCAAGACTGAAAAACACAATTCTCTACCGGGAATTCACAACCTCACGGCATAGCCCATATTCAAGGAGGCGTGAACTTCTTTCTAAAAATTGGAATAATAATTTAAACACTCTCACGGGCATAGCCCTATTTCTAAATTAGGGGAATTTTACATCAATCTATGGATAATTCACACTCTTCACACGGGGCAGTTAGCCACTATTATCAAGAGGGGAACCTTCTCTAGTACCAATACTAACCACCTCACGGGCATTAGCTCCTATAAGTACTGAAATTGTAGTGGGGAATCTTCTTCCTTATGGTAATTTTTCACACTTCCCGGGAAATCTCATATCCTAGGCCCACTGTCAAGGTATTTGGTTATCTTCTTCTTAAGGGATTATTTACCTATCTCTCACGGGCATAGATCTCCTATCTATAATGAGCTTTTTTTTTGTAACTTTTCTTCTTTACTGGTTAATCTACACCTCATTCGGATAATTTTCTTTTTTTTTCTTAAGTTTTGAGGGATATTCTTTCTCTAGTTTGTAATTCACAGTCCTGCCACGGGCATAGCCCTATCAAGGTAAGAGGGAAACTTCTTGTAGGAATTCATCCCATCAAGGTCAAAATTTAGGACTTTATTAAAGAGGTGGAACTTCTCTATTAATTACATACACCTTCACCGGCATAGCCCATATTTCTAAGAAGGGGAACTTCTCTAGTGGTTAAATTCACACCTCACGGGTCATAGCCCTATACAAGGGGGGAACTTCTCAAAGTAATTCAAACTTCACGGGCATAGCCCTATCAAGGAGGCGAGATTCTCTAGGTAAAATCCAAACCTTCACGGGCATAAGCCCTGTTCAAATAAGGAGGGAACTTCTCTTAGATAAATTCACACCTCACGGCAAGCCTATTCAAGGAGGGAAAACTTCTCAATTAATTACACAAATGACTTTAACCAACGGGGCATAGCCCTATGGAAGGAGGGGAACTTCTCTAAGGAATTCACACCCACGGGACAGTAGGCCCTATTCAAGAGGAATATACTTCTCTAGGTATATTCAACCCAAAAACAAAAAAAAAAAACAAGAAACAACTGTTGGAATGCTCTGATTCTACCAGGGCGGTAACTTCTCTAGGTTAATCACAAACCTTCACTGTGGCATATCGTCAATTCTAAGGAGGGAACTTCTCTAGTAATTCACCCTCAACGAAAAGCATAGCCCGAAATTCAAGAGTAGGGGAGCTTCTCTTAGGTAATTCACACCTCTACGGGATATTTAAGCAAACCCCACTTCAACTGAATAGGCACATATCTCTAAATCACATTCACACATTCTGAGCGGCCATAAAGCCCTTTTCAAGGAGGGGAAACTTCATCTTTAGGTAATTCACACCTCACGGGATAGCCCTATTCAAGGAAGGGGAACTTTTCTTAGTAATTCACACCTCAAGGGCATAGCCCTATTCAATTGGAGAGGAACTTCTTCTTAGGTAATCACACCTAACGGGCATACGCCTATTCAAGGAGGGGAACTTCTCTAGGTAATTCAACCTCACGGGCATAGCCCTACTTAAGGAGGGGAACTTCTCTAGTGTTAATCACACCTCACGGGGCATACCGCCCCTATTCAAAGAGAGTAAAGGGAAAAATTCATCTATTGGAATATCAAACATTCCGGTCATAGCCCTAATTCAAGTCCGAGGGAGAACTTCTCTAGTTAAATTCAACACCTCACGGCATTTAGCCCTGTCGACAGAGAGGTAGGGGGAACTATCATCTAGATATCTCAAACCAACCTCTCAACGGGCGATAGTAGCCGCAAAATCTCTAACAATGGAGGGCAACTTCTCTAAACTCTAATTCCACCACCTCACGGGCATAGCCGACGCCTATTTCCCAACAGTAAAGTGAGGGGAACTTTCTCTAGTTAATAATCACAACTCTTAGGGCATAGCCCTCATTCAAGTTGAAGGTGAGCTTCCTGAGGTAATTCACACCTCATCGCGCCCACCCTAGCCCTTATTCAATGATTGCACGTTCGCAGATAATTCACAACCTCACGGGCATAGCCCTTTTCAAGGAGGGGAACTTTCTCTAGGTAATTCCACACCTCACCGGGCATAAGCCCTATCAAGGAGGGGAAATTCTCTAGGCAATTGTTACACACCACAAGGGCATAGCCCTATTCAAGGAAGGGAAGCGTTCTAACAGAGGCAAACAAGTTAGGGGCACCTAAGCCCTATTCCAAAAGTGAGTTAGGGAACTTCTCTAGGATAATTCACACCACCTCACGGGGCATAGCCCTATTCAAGGAGGGAAACTTCTCTATGTAATTAATTCACAACCTCACGGGCATAGCCCTATCAAAGGAGGGAACTTCTCTAGGTATCACACCTCACGGGCATACCCCTTTTCAAGGAGGGAAACTTCTCTATATAATTAAAAAATCACACCTCACGGGCATAGCCCTATTCAAGACTGGAACTTTTTTGGCTATTTTTGATGTCAAGGCAATAAATAGCACTATTCTAAGGAGGGAACTTCTCTAGTTAATTCACAACCTCTACGGGCAATACCCTACTAATCTGAGGAGAACTTCTCTAGTAATTCAAACTTCATCGAGCATTAAAACCCTTATTCAAGGAGGGGGTGACTTTCTCTAGGTAATTCAAAACCCTCTACGGGCATAGCGCCTGTCAAGAAGAACTCTCTCTAGATAATCTCACACCTCACTAGGGCATAGCGCCTATCAAGAGGCGGAATCTTCAATCTAATTAATTCCACAACCTCACGTGCAATAGTAACCCCTAAATTCAAGGAGGGGAACTTCTCTTAGGTAATTTCTACCTCACACCTCACGATAATAGCCCTATTCAAGGAGGGGAACTTCATCGAGGTAAATTCACACCTTACGGGCAAGATTAATCCCTTATTCAAGGAGTGAAACTTCTCTAGGTAATTCACACCTTCAACCGGCATAGCCCTATCAAGGAGGGGTAGCATTCTCATAATAGGTAATACCATAACGTCTCACGGCATAAATAGCCCTATTCAATTGATGGCACTTTCTCTATTAAATTCACACCTCACGGTCAAATATAGCCCTTTTCTAAAGTAGAGGGGAATAACTTCGTCGTACGGTAATTCTACATCCTCACGGGCATTATAGCCCCTATTCAAGGAGGGGAATAATTATCTAGGTAATTTACACACCTCAAGGGACATATAGCCCTATTCTAACAAGTGAGAGGGGAACTATCTCTATAATTCACACCTCACGGCATAGCCCTATTCAAGGAGTAAGGGAACTTTACATCTAATACGTAATTCACACTACTCATCGAGCTATGTTAAAGCCCTATCTAAGGATGTGGGAAACTTCTATAGTAATTCACACCTCAAAATCGAGGATATAGTAACCCTATTCAAATGAAGAAGGGGAAACTTCTCTTAGGTTAAATTCACACCTCCACGGGCATAGCTCTATTCAAAGGATGAGGAACTTTCTCTATAGGTAATTCACACCTCACGGGTCATAGCCACTATTCAAAGGAAAGGGAACTTCTTCTTAAGTAATTCTACTAAACCTCAACGGCATAGCACCAACCATTCAAGTGAGAGGGAACTTCCTTATAATGGTATCACATAACATTCACGGCATTATCTCCTATATTTTAAAGGATAGGTGAGGGAACTTCTCTTAGGTTAAAATTCAACACCACCACGCATAGCCCTATTCTAAGGAGGGAACTTCTCTATTTAATTCACACCTCACCGGCATAGCAATAGCCCTATTCATAGAGGTGAACTTCTCTATGAAGTAATTCACACCTCAGACATAGCTCCATAATTGCAATCAGGGAACTCTCTAGTATATTTCAACACCTCACGTGGAAGTGCTATAGCCCATTCTTAAATAAAGGAAGTAAGGAATACTTCTATAACTAGGTAATTCACACCTTCACGGGCCATTAGCTCACTATTCAAGGAGGGGATAAACTTCTCTGGTAAGTTCACACCTCTAAACGGGCATATAGACCTCATAATCTAAAAGGAGGGTGGAACTTCTCTAGTTTTAATTCTCAACACGTCTATCTAACGGGCATAGCGCCTTATTTCTAAAAGTAGTGGGGAACTTATTCTTCTTTAGGTAATTTATCAACACCTTACACAAGGGCATTAATGCCCTTATTCAATTTGGTGAAGGATAATATTAAACTCTAGTAATATTTAAACTTACACTCAACGGCTATATAGCTCCATATTTTAATGAGTAGGGTAATCATTCTCTATATAAGGTTAATTCACACCTCACTGTAACAAGCCCTATAATCTAAATGAGAAACTCTCTATCTAAAATATAAGGAATTACACCAATTCACGGCATTAGCCCTTATTCAAGGAGTGGGAACTTTCTAATAATGATAAGGGTTAAATATTTCACACCCTCACTGAGCTAAATTAGCCCTTAAAAATTCTAAAGCATGCATCTAAATCTCTAATTAATTCACACCTCACGGGCATAGCCTTTTCAATATAAAAGTGAGGGAACTATTTAACTCTAGGTAATTACACATACTCTTCACGGGCAAATAAGCCCTATTCAAGTATGAGAGGTGGAAACTTATTACTCTATAGTAATGTCACACCTCAACGGGCAATAGCCACTATTTACATATAAGGGAACTTCTCAGGTATAATTCACACCTCACGGGCATATAGCCCTATAATTCATATTAATGAGCGAAATTCTCTAGATTAATTCACCACCTCACGGCAATTAGTGCCACTTTTCAAGTGAGCGAGAACTCTTCTTGTGTTAATAACAACACCCACGGGGCATTTTAGAACCTTATTTCAATGTTTAGAGTGGAGTTAACTTCTTCCAAAATATATAAATTCACACCCTAATGGCATTGCCCTTATTCATAAAGGAGTAAGGGTAACTGTAGGATCTAGGTAATTCACAACCTCACGGTCATAGCCTACTATTCAAAGGAGGAACTTTCTCATAAAGGTAAAATTCACACCTCACGGGCATTAGCCCTATTCTAAAAGGAGGGGAACTTCTTACTTGGTTTAAAATTCACACCTATACACGGCATATATGCCCTAATTCAATGAAGTGAAGAACTTCTTTTTAGTAATTCACACCTCACGCAAGCCCTTATAAAGGTAGATAATGAGTGAACTTCTCTAAATAGGTATTTAAAATCACACTCAAACGGGTCAATAATTAGCCCTGTTCTAAGGAGGGAGACATTTCTTTATAATATAATTAATCAATCCTTACGTACTGGCGACCGTATAGTCATACCATTTCTATAAATATAATAAGTATATGAGATGGTAATATGTTTAAAGAAAACTTTCATCTTTTATAGGGTTTTAATTTCAGACAAAAAAACCTCACAGGCATAGACCTAATAAAGAAGGGGAACTTCTTTAGGTTAATTCCACACCTCACGGGGCATAGACCCCTATTTCATATAAAGCTTAAATAGAGCTGGGAACTGTGCGTTGGGGTACGGTTAGAGACAGCGACAACAAGCTCAAGGCATGCAGAGATTTCCCTAGAATCTTATTATTTATCAAGGTAGGGAACATTCTCTAATTTATATATCGTCCACTTATACACCATCCTTCCGCCCACATACGCCCTATTCAAGCCTGAATGATTGCAAACATCCAATCTCGTAGGGAATATAAGTGATTCATGCCAAATCCATCTCACGCTAAGCCATTGAAAACCACTAATCATATCTTCTTCATTAGTCGAAAGAGTGCGAATATAAATGCTTCAATTCTTCTAACGGATCGGGTAGGTTAAGATCTTCACACCTCATCGGGTGCATGAGCCCCTATTCAAGGTGTGTGGACACTGTGATTTGGTGAACTTTTTCTTCTTTTAGTAATTCAACACTTCACGGCATTTTAGCCCCGGATCTATCTCGATCAACCACAGGAGGGGAGATTCTCTATTGTTATAGTTATGAGTAGACACGTTCTGCGAAGGCATGATGCGCCCGTGGGTTCGAAAGGAGGGAACTTCTTCTAGATAAATTCACAACCTCACGGCATAGCCTATTCATGTGAGTATTGTGAACTTTCTTCTAATTAATTTCACACCTCTTGAGGCATAGCCCTTATTTCTGAAGGAGTGTCGAAGTGGGAAACTCTTCTACAACCATTTTCAACACCTCACGGGCAGTTAGCCCAATTTCGGGTGTAAAGTTATTTCGTTAGTCCCTAAGTTGATTTATTTTAGGAACCCCTCTCACAATCTTCAACCAACCCCTTATTCCTGCTAATGAATAGCACCCGTATTCTGCAAAGGAGGGAACTTCTCTAAGTAATCACACCTCACGGGCATAGCCCTAATTTCAAGTGAGGGATAGCTTCTCTTTATGGGTTAATTCCACACTGCACTATCAGGCTATGTTTGTAACCTCTAATATTCGAGCCAGAAGGGCGGAGGCTAATTAATTTGATATATTTCGACAACACAAACTTGCATCGGTGCCATTCAATAGAGCCCTAAATTTCTAATTATAGTGATTAGCCAATTACTATCCGTTTGAGTATATACAACATCTAACTACTCCTAACTATCTACGTAGAGCATAGGCCCTTTTCTATAATAAAACCAGCGTGTATGTGCAAATGGGAATTCATTCTCTTACCGAGTCTTAATTTCATAAATAATACATACCTCTATCTCGAAAGTGAGTCTGATAGCCCTAATCGAGGAAGTGAAACCTTTTCTATCATTACGCAAGCGTGAGTACTAACTATCTATCCGCGTGATAGCTCGCGATCACCATATATTTCAACGACAAGGGGTGAACTTTCTCTAGGTAAATCACGACCTCACGGCAGAAGAGACGAAAAAAAAAAAAGCTGAGCCCTATCAAGGAGGGAACTTCGTACGGCAAAACAAGAGTTAAAATTAACCAAGCAACATACATTGTGAAATGGATGTAAACAATTAACCCTCCGAGGTTTACATCCAGACTAAAAGGAGCGGGGTTATCTTCCATTTTCTGGAACATTATCGCTATCCATAACAACTGCTACGGATTAGCGCAAACATCCTCTAATAGCAAGTGCGCACCCAATTCCCAGAAAGCCGGAGGTGGAAACTTCTCTATTCCGCCAACCTACATTAACAGTCTTATCCATCACTATCCTGGACGCCCCTACGTCCCTATCCATTGAGCGTATGAGCAATAATCTGTGGGGGAACCTTTCTTTAACTATCCATGGGGAAGAATTCACGAACACATGCGCAGTGCGGACTAACAAAGGCCCTTTTCGAAAAGGAATTGAGGAGGGAAAATCATTATGTCTTGATTCCATTACTCGTATCAGGTAACAACCAAATGCTCTTAAATGGGTAATCAAACTGGTCTTACGGCATAGGCCCTATTCAACTTCTAAGAAGAAAATGCGATTGGTGATGGAATTTGTACTCTAGGTGTGAGAGTGCCAAACGTCTTGATAAAAAGGCCGGCACTTAAGATCCTCTTGTTTCATTGAATGTCCGAAAAAACAACCAAAAGAGGGGAAATCTTTTCCTATAAGATTAATTCTCACAGTCCTCACGTCCTCATTTACGACCTATTTAACAACCAGCACTTCTTATGCTCTTATGGTGTTTTCGGAAATGCGTTTATTCAATTGCGTAAAAATTTAATTCTCTCTCTCCGCCAAAGAACAAGGTCTAGTCTGCAGTAGCCGCGTGAGATCAAGGAGAAGAGGAAGAAACATTAGCTGCGTTTAGAAGTTAAATATCACAACCTTTACACTGTGCTATTTTCAGACTCCATATATGGTTCAGGAGTTATGGAACATTCTCTCGAAATGGTGAGACTTTACATCAACTACACGAGCGTTGTTAATAAGCAATAAGTCAAAAGGAGAGGAAACCTACCCTCAAAATGTACATTCAAACCACCCCTTACCACCACACGGAGGCAAACACACTCACACAGACCACTACTTCTAATATAATATAAGGATACTGGTTATAAATCCGTTATATATATATAGGTTAATTTCACACCCTGGAATATAAATAGTCAGGAGCATTAATGACCTCTTTATTCATATAAGTAGATAGATATAGGAATACTATAGTCTTCTAATGATAAAATCACACCTTTACATCGTAGGCATAAAGCCCTATATATTCTAATATATATAGATTATATAATTACAAGGTAGGTTAGTACAATCTTTTTCATATAATTTAATAATTTTACTAAGCCCACGTAAGTACAAGCCTACTAATATTATCTGATAGACGGTATTAAGTCTCAAGTTATAATATATAGAGTAGGGAATACTCTCTAGGAAATTTAACATACTACTCCCTATAAATAGTAGCATTTAAGCTATATATCATCTATTCTATCATAAACGTATTAATATTAGAAGCTTGGGAAACTTTATTCTATAACTTATAGAGAAAGATAATGCAGCTACTTACACTAGTTTCGTGTTCCTCACATGAGTAGTAATCTTCATTCAAATAAAATATATAATATAATAAGTGAGATGGTGGAAATAACTATTTCTTCATAATAATTAAGTTAGCATACGTGCCCAACATGTATAAAATCATTATGATATTATTAATATATTAAGTCACATACTAATATATTTACTCAATTATATAATATTAAAAAAAGTTTATT
>JABUQX010074296.1:12500-15000 GCA_015478945.1 Trachelipus rathkii | reverse complement strand
AGGTGAAACCCTACCTTAGTGTACTGTATATCTCAAGGACTGGCATCAGAAACCATTGCGCAGAGAAATGTTTTTCTAGAGTGCTCTAGGATCAGAAATTTCGGAACCAGAAGGAGGAAAATGCTGGTCCAACAGACAGGGCGAAAGCCCTAAATGGGAGATGGTAAATAATATATATATATATATATATATATATATATATATATATATATATATATATATATATATATATATATATATATATATATATATATATATATATATATATATATATATATATAGAGAGAGAGAGAGAGAGAGAGAGAGAGAGAGAGAGAAAACGCTATTATTAATATTACTACTCTTATAAAATTTTATTTTTCCAAATTCAATGAAAAGTTTACCCTAAAATAGAACAGGCCAATTTATAATTGAAAAACATTTTTATTTTATTTAATTATTATTTTAGCTTTAACCTAACTTAATATCAATTGTCTTCTCGTTTACATTGATAGGTATATTCCTCATTCATCTTCAACTATATTGCTGTTGGAACCAGATTTGTGATATAAAATGGTGGCATATCCATATCTGAGAAAGATAAATTTAAATATCTGAGTTGACAAATGGTCTATTTACGAACCTTTAGAAAATAATAATCTCTTGGTCAATAATAACAAAAAATTATATAAACATTATAAGCACACTACGCCCTAATTTACATTTTGTAAATATCTCATGTTTTGCTTATATGTTAATAAAATTAAATATCTGAAAAATGAGAATTGTCACTACATTCAAAAACTTTGACGCGATGTGTAATTTTGCTAAATGAAAACAAAAAAGTGAAAGTTTTTAAATTTTTCGTTTAAGCGTATATATATATATATATATATATATATATATATATATATATATATATATATATATATATATATAGAGATTATATATATATATATATATATATATATATATATATATATATATATATATATATATATATATTATTATTATAAATATATATATATATATATATATATATATATATATATATATATATATATATATATATATATATATATATATATATATATATATATATATATATATATATATATATATATATATATATATATATATACAGTATATTGATCCGGTAAAAAATCGTACATCCGTCACTCAAATTGACTTTACAGTATAAAAATTTCGCTTGAAATGCATTTATTTTAAACGGTACGAAATCATACCGATGATAAATAAAGGGATATATATATATATATATATATATATATATATATATATATATATATATATATATATATATATATATATATATATATATATATATATACTTACTAGCATAAAGGAAGCCCAAAGCTTGGAATTATTTTCTCGTATGTACCAAAATTTCATCATAAAGAAAGTAATTGCAAATAGTGTTAATAAAGTTGTCAGAAGTAGTATCCATAATATCTTTGAGAATGGCATGAATATTTTTTTCCAAGCTGGAGTTTGATCTGGAATCTTACATAAAAATGCCATACCCTCGTAATGATACGGGACAGAATAGTCAAAGTAGAATGAAACATCGTTTAGTAACAGGAAGAAGTTAATCATTAAGTCTTTGTTAAGATATAAATCTCTGAACATTCCTTTAAATGTGTTATTTTGAACTCCCGCATAAAATCCATCTTCTGTTACGTTCTGAACATTAAAGCTGAAATTTAGTGATTTACTAATAAGTAGAAGAATTTCAATATTTACTCCAATACATTTTCCACTCTTGTCAAGATAAAGTAGTGGAATATCATCACATATGGAGGCCAGATATAATACTCTTCCTTCAAAATTTTTATTTCTTTCAGTGAATATTTCATATTTCTTTCTCGGTAAGTTATAAATTCCTTTAAATGCCTTCCATTGCGGGAATCCTCTTTTATTTCTTTGAAATGGAAAAATGCTGTATGTCTGAAACGCGAACTTTTTACTTTTAGTTGTTAATTCTGCAATAAATATATATCTTGATCTTTGAATTGTTGAATCAAAAATCACATCAGAAATGGTGGATTGATGATCTAGCAAAATTATTAGCAATTTTGCTGGTACCCATTTATAGTCCAATGTCTTATTTTGAAATAAATCTACCAATATATTTTGATTATAGATAAGACAAATGGTTGTATAGTAATATCCTCTGACGATTTCAGCATCGTAATTATCGGTATTAAATTCTTGGGAGTTCTAAAGCTATATGTTTGTTTTAAATCTTATAACCAGAAACTCAACTATTCATAATGACTCATAAATCCTTTATCATAGAAGTAATATATTTTCTTCTTCAGTGTTTGGTGTTAATATTTGTGATACGAAACAAACCAATCACTCCTTGTTCATCATTTAATACACAAGAAGATAAGTTTTTTAGATCTTTGATTCATCAAACTCTTTAATGATGTTTTTGAAAGATTTTCCTTGAAATTTGTTTTTTCAGTGTCTTAGGGCAATATGAGAATTGTCTTTC
>JABUQX010074295.1:50000-52500 GCA_015478945.1 Trachelipus rathkii | reverse complement strand
AATAATAATAATAATAATAATAATAATAATAATAATTAATAATTAACAAAAACTATAATAATAAATTAATAATAATAATAATAATAATTAATAATAATAAAATAATAATAATAATAATAATAATAATTTAGTTCTTACCATCAATTTCGTAATAATTATAATAATAATAATAATTAATAATAATAATAATAATAAATAATAATAATAATAATAATAATAATAATAATAATATAATAATTAGTAAAATCAATGAAATGAAAAGTATTTATTAATGGAAATGAGAGACATGTTTTGTGGTCCGTTAACGATTTCTTAGTTAGTCAAGTGCTGTTCCCTTCATAATGTACTAAAAGTATTTAGATCAGCGACTTAAATGTTAAGGTTTCAAGTTTGCAGATGATAGGCAAGTTGGGCTACCATCAATAAGGGAATTTAATGATGGATGTATAAAATTTAAAAAGATAAAGGAGGGAGCTGTAATCGTTGAGGGGATGATATGGAGCAGGTTCATTCCTTCTTCAGCAAAAATTTTTCATTCCTCATTCATTCCTTCTTAAACTAAATCTTTCTTCCTCATAATCCATGGTCGATCGTGCCTATTCTCTGGCCATTCAGGCTAGAGACAGCTCCTTATCGGTGTGGAAAAATTCTCGTTCTCCTATCACTCTCGCTTAATTTTCTTTCAGCTAGAAATCGCTTGCAAGGGATTACTCTCGACGAGCCAAAGCTTGGGCTTTCACAAAGGAAAGCTGCGCTAACCTCCTTTGGTTCTCCACTACAAATCTTTCATCTCTGCAACTTCTTTTAAATTTTTCCCTTTCCTCCTCTTATTCGATCTGATCATTGTGTTATGCTAATTCTCCAAATGAAAAGGATAATCTCTTCGGCCCCTCGCTCAACTTTATTCTCTTTTTATTATGACTTATTCCTAACACCCTAGCTCAGTGTGGAATTTTTCAAAAGTCTAAGCTGTTAAGAAAAAAAGAAGCCGCTCTGATCCTTTCTAACTATCGCCCTGTAGTTCTCACTTGTATTCTATCTAAAGATCTTTGAACCCTTCTCAAACTCACTTCTTAGATCATCGGGAAACTCACATTCCGGCTCGCCAGTACGGCTCTCGTGCCACGCAAGGTCTTAACTGGCGATATACATTCAACTATCTACCGACTTTATGTTTTTCGCTCGTAAGGAACTTACGGTCAGACTTATTTGGGTGAAACAGACTAACCCAAGTCATTTGGACCAAGTATGGCCCCCGTCACTAATTTTCAAGCTCCCCTCCTTTGTTCCTCCTTCTCTTTGCTTTCTTATATCTAGCTTTCTTTCCAATCCCCTCAATATCGGCTGTTGTTGAATGGGCGATTCTTCTTCTTATCTGTCAATAGTGGTGTTTCTCAGGGTTATGTCTTATCTCCTACTTATTCCTCTTTTCATTTAATGATCTTCTTCCACCTGCACCTCTAACTCTTATCCACTCGTTATATCCCGATGACTCGACCTTTTCTTTTCTACACTCATATCAATTCTACTCCCACTTTTACTTTCTGGAATTGCCTCTCGTCTTAATCTTTCCGATTTTATTCTCGCTTAATGGATAGAAATAACTTGTGAAATTCAAATTCTTTAAAAACCCAACTTTTAACAAATCTCCTTCTCCAAATACCTTCTAAAACTCTCCTGTCTCTTTCGACGGTTCTCGTCTCTCCTCCTGTGGACAATATAAACATCCTTGGCCTTTAACATAAACAAAAAAACTGTCTTGGAAACTCACATCACAAACGCGTTGCTAGGGCGCCTCAAAAGAATGGAAGTTTCATGTTTAGACTGGAGACTTTATTCCTTTTCTCAGTTGCTCCGCTAACAAAGGTCTCATCTGCCCATGTTATGGAGTACTCTCTCATATCTGGGGGGGTGGGGCTCTGGTTTCACCCTTCTTTTGGTTAGGGTCACGAGTCAACGACAAAAAGGCTTATATACTGTTCTGTACTTTCCAGTTCACTGACCCTCTATCTTTTCTATTTTTGCGAGGCGATGTTGGTGCTTTATTTCTCTTCTATATTTACCGCAGCGGCAAGTGCTCGAAGGAACCTTATCACTCGCGTAACCACCGCCTTTACGACCGCCTTCGTAGCACAATAGGTGCTGTATTTGCACCAGTATTGTGTTGACATTGGAATAACTCCAGGCTAGTTTGCTGGGGTGCTTCCTTCTTTCCACCACCTCTGTTTTGTGGAATTTCTCTTTCCATCTTCTGTATTTCTACTGATTTATCTTCTCGCTAAAAGCCTGCGTCTGTGCTCATATACGTAATTTGCGCTAGAGGGTGAATTTTTGAGAGTACTACACCCCCTCCTTGAATAGGGCTCTGCCCGTGAGTGAGTGGTGGTGACAACTGTAAAAAAAAAATCCTTGAATGGGCACATATGTGGCAAATGAACTGAATCTCCTATTCCCCCCATCTAAAACATCACTCAGATTATACTAAGAAATAGTACTATCC
>JABUQX010074295.1:27500-47500 GCA_015478945.1 Trachelipus rathkii | reverse complement strand
ATTAATCGGCAAAATAATTTAATTGGCGAAATTTGCCGATGACGATTTAAAAAAAATATGCCGATTTTGCCGCATGGACGATGACGATTAATCGTCCCAATCTCTAATATATATATATATATATATATATATATATATATATATATAATATATATATATATATATATATATACGGTATTATATATATATATATATATATATATATATATATATATATATATATATATATATATATAATATATATATATATATATATATATATACTATATATAAAATATAATATTAATATATATATACTATATATATATATATATATATATATATATAATATATATTAAGGGTGTACCGGAACTGAAATTAGCCGGAATTTGACATTTTTTCCGGTTCCGGTTTCCGGCCGGAATTTTGAAAAATTCAGGCCGGAACCGGAATTACTTTCCTTAAACACTTTTGAAAATATTGTTGAATTGTGTTGAAGTAAAAGAAAAACTGTTCATCAGTATTTGGCAATATTTTTAAACGTTTTTCCTTAAAAATATTTCCTGCTTTTGAAAATGAAAATAATTTCTCTGAATATATAGAGGAGACTGGAAAGGAGAGTAATGTTTGGCCTAGTACTGCTATATTTGGGAATTTAGCTTTGTTCACTTTCCACCAATTAAGAATTCTTCTTTTCCCAGATTAGAAATTGATTTTTCTGGTAAAAAAAATTTCAATTTCTTTAAAAATTTCACCTTTTGAAGAGCCACTGATTTTTCTTTTTACACTGACTGACTCGCTGTCACTTTCACTTTCACTTTCTTCAAACTTATAAAAACTAAGTACCTTTGCATTAATTTCTTTTCTTAATGCTCCTGATGATTTTGAGGTACTTGGCAAATCTAAGTTTATTGTAGATAATGCTCGTTTCTGAAAATGGCTCATCCCCTGAACCTTCTTCTGTACTCACTACTATTATCACTTTCTACCTTCAATTATTTGCATATTTCTTTACAATCATCCATTTTCTAACTCAATTCTTCTTATTTCATTAGAAAATAAAGTCCGTTTGTATACTGGGTCTACTACAGGATTTAAAACAATTATCTGTTTTGATATATGTCTATTGATCCTTTCTCTTCCTTTTTATTCATAAATCTAAACTCTAATGCCTTCTTCAGCTCTTCTTTATTCTCTGCTGTCATCCTCAGAGTTTCGAGAGATATGCTGGAGAGCTCAAATATGTGAGAATAATTGATGATATATTGATTTTGCCTTATAGTTCCCGTAAACATGAGAAATGGTTGCAAAAACTCTTAGATTTTTTTTCAAGTTTTTGCCATTTATTAGCAGTCAAAGCTTAAATGATTGATTTTTGTCCTATAATATAAACTTGCAGAGTTCTTTTCAAACATTCGATTCTTTCTAGAATTCAAATATGTGCTATTCCACTTGTATTAACATCTTGAATTAGCATAAGTGGGCCTGCAAGATGTGGATCCAAGTCTCTTTGTATTCTTTTAAGTTAATTACAGCTCAAAAACTGGAATGATTGAAATGTGTACAAATATTCCTACATTTCTTAATTAAATCACCACTGTTCTTTGAGAAAAAAAGGCATCTTTAATAATGAAGTTTATGAATAAAACAAGAAAAAACTTGTGTATCCCGCTAAATCAGTTCCAAGTTTCATGTTATTTGCTCCTTCTCGAAGGATCAAATGGATTAAGTTAGGAGGAATTTCCCAATTATTCATCTAATTTCCAAAAACTCTAGTGGTTTAAATTCCAGAATTGAGAACCTGGGAAATACTTTCAATGGAGCTACACCATTCCATTTTTTTCAAACTCGGCTGGTAAGCAGATGCATAAAGAAATAAAATGAAAGCTCGTTTGAATTATTTAGCTCTCTATAAAAGTGTAACCAAGCATATCTGATCAGCCTTAGAAAACTTCTCAAATACTGCTGATTATAATTTCCTCTATGAAGTTGGTAACATTTTCTCTACAAAATAATTTTCTACTAGGAATAGATTTTCTGGTGAAGATGGGCAATAAAGTCTATGAGTTTCTTTTCCGGTGAAACTCTGAAGGTTTAACTGAATAAAAATTCATTATTTTCTTTGATTTGGGGTCATTGTATATGCCAAATCTTTTTTGGGGAGAAAATCTCTCCTCAAAACTCACTTATTTCACTGCTTGGATCTATTGCTCTTTTGTGGTTTCCCCTGTTCTAGAAAAAACACAAGACTCCCTTTTACTATTAAAATTTTTGACTTCCAGATATTCTCTTCAATTATGATTTTCCATATGTTCATGAGATGGCGTTGTATAAATATAAGATTTTATGTTGAAAAAGTTATATAAAATATATTTTTTACATTTCTTTATATAGTTAAAGGAAAGTTCAACCGAAATTCCGGTCCGGCCGGAATTTTTTTTGTGATTCGGCTAATTCCGGTTCCCGCCGCCGGGCGAACTGAAATTTCAGTTCGGTACACCCTAGTAACGATAGCTACCCTAAGCTTTATATCTGCGTATATCATATATATATAACTATATATATATATATATATATATATATATTATATATATATAAATATTATATATTATAATATATATATATATTATATATATATATATATATATATAGGTATATATATATATATATATATATATATATATATATATTATATATTATATATATTATATATTATAGATATATATATACTATATATATATATATATATATATATATATATATATAATATATATATATATATATATATATTATATATTATATAATTATATATTATATATATATATATATATATATATATTATATTATATATTATATATATATAAAGGTTAAACAAAATTCTTTTTAAACTTGGCCCAGTATTTTTTTTTTGGTTTTATTGTATTTTTAATATTTTTGTTTGCTTTTTAAATAGGCCTATACACTTTGAAAAATGTTAAAACTTATGCAATGAAAAATTGGCCTAACAGCTTTTGTTGTGCATTTTTTTTCTCTTTTGACATCAATATATAAATGAGAATTATATTTTAGAGCTACTCAGTTTTTCTGACCCAAGCACAGGGCATGGTCTAAATAAGTAGTCAGAGATCTTTCTTGGGCATTACCTAAATGTATTATAAATATATTATGTAAAATGACATTACTCCTAGACTTGAAAGGGAAAGAAAACAAACTAATTGCTTTTATAATTGTAGCATATGATGTAAAAAACTTTTTCTTAAATCTGCAGAATCCAAAAAACACAAAGAACACTCAAATTCAAATATTTCATTACGGTATGTCTATTTGCATGAATAATTGCTATAGCTACAAGCCAAAAAACGGGCGACCCTATGTATTATAGGCCTACTCGTTTAATCAAAACAAATATTTAACAAAATATGGTAGTCAAGTGAAAAATAAATAGTATGAAATATTAAAATAGTAAGAAAAAATTAATTAAAATCTTTTTAGAGACTAAAAAAATTTCATTGAAAATTTCATATTTCAGTTTAATATTCAATTTCATTGATTTTCATGAGAATAGAAAATCTTTTTACATGAAGATAGGTTCTTGCAAATGTCACCAGAATTATTTTACTTACTCGTGTGCAATTTTGAAAGACATTTTAGCTCTTGACATTCAAGAAATTGATAAATCTGCCTTTTTCTGAAATTCTACATGCTGGAGAAAAGTTTTAAGAAGTTTCTCTTCTGGTACATCTACAATTTCACAGTTGGTAGGATTCACAATCCAACTGACAATATATAAATCAAGCTGTAAGAATCATAGGAAATAAAGAGACAGTAAGAAGCCACATTGGCCTATTGAGACTGTTCCAGTCAAGTTTATTTATCAAACATATGTCCATGCAACATGCACCACCTACACTTCACCCTATGGCTTGTCAATACTGTATGTGCTAAACAAAAGTTATCAGAAAACAACTTGCTGGGATTGATAAGATATCATATAACTGGATCCTTAATGTCGACAAAAGAAAGATCTTCACAATCTTCCAAAACAAACAGTTAATTTAGGAAAGGCAGTTATCTTGTTTTTGCTATAAATACTTTGTCCCCAATACATTAGTTTTATGATAATACATATATTTACTTTACAATACATATAAATCTTCCAGTAATGTTTTTCAAACTAAAGCAGTTAGATTATATTTTATATAATACTCTCAGGTATAAGAGAAAATCTGGTATATGTGTAAGGAACGTTTAAAAAGTTAAATTTTATATAATGAACTTTTTTATAAATTTTAGCACAATTAACATTGTGGATTTTCCTCTCCAGACCGTAGGTTGATGGAGCTAGCAAGTGCAGCCACAGGGTCTCACAGTTAAGCGTCGAGTTTGGCGCATGCAAGCACACAACTGTTCTGCACATTCGGCAGACGCCCGGAGTAGGTTGGGTCTCTTAATACTGATGACCCACCCCCCTGGCACGATAACTGCGCTGACACTCGTCCTGCATGCGCGGGTTGGTATCTCGTATAGAGTAGGCGAATTCCGACAGTGATTTGATCCATACGTTGTGCGTGCATGTCGCAGGAGGTCCGTGGAGGGGGTCGAACTGTCGGATCCGACGATTCAGAATATTCACAATGTACGATTTGTATTAATGGTCCTAACTATATTGCTCGGCCTACTCACAAAGCACGCAATTGAACCTTCCAGGTAGTCGTACACATTGGGCATGTGTGTGTCTTTCATTGTAATGCCATTTAGGATGAAAAAAGACCATATAGGGGCCATTGGCCGTGACATTATGGTCTGAGGATGTTCAGTGAGGTATACCTTAACGGCATGTTACATGAGTTGCTCCACATAAGATGTGATTAACACTGATAGGCATCCTGAATAAAGAGATTGTCCTTCCCCATTCAAACGACCCACCTCCAAACGGGTTCCACCTGCCAGCAACATTGCATTGCGTGAATCATTCGTCGGTGCGATATACTTTAGCACGCCTTCCGCAGCTACATAGATACACCTCTGCGACTCTCCGTATTATAGACACACTTTGCCCAATCGTCAGTTCCGTCAAGATGGATGTGTTTCTCGGTCACTACATGCCAGCTCGCCGCCCATTCATCATGCCGTGGTGTGCGGTTGTACTAGGGCAGACCTCCGGCGTGGTAATTACGTCTTCCGATATAGGCGTCCTACCCTGATGTCACTCACCCTGGTGCCCACGTGTTTAACCCGCAGCTGTTATCTGCAGATGTCGAGCCGTTGTGTCGCTCTTCGTAATGCACGCATAACGTATAAATCGCGTCTTCCACGAGAGCTCTAATTGACGTGGGTACCTTGTCAAACTCTCGCGATCAGTCGTAGTTTTTCGGTACCGCTGACCACCATCGCAATCGTTGCTGTGAGCTACACCGAACCGGTCGACCAAGTGCCGGTACCGTGTCTTCTCGGTCGTGGAGTGTTATTTCTGCACGCACTGGAATTTCTGAGATGTTGACGCACTAGCCTTCCTGTTTTATCGGAGTCGCTTTCTACGTGACATGGAACTCCTCGCTAGATTATACCCCCATCATAACCTACCCCCTCCTCCCAGTCTGCAGTAACGTGGTTATGTTTTCCTAATTATCGCGGGACGCCTTTCGCATACTAGCTGAATCTCCATCTCAGGCGGTCTTAACAACATTACACTGATCTGTCATTGGTTTGTGGCGTTTCATGCGTTAGGGCGCTTCTCAGTTATATCTCTTACACCCCAAGTTGTCGTTATTTTTGACTGAGTAATTAATATATCATATATATATATATATAGTATATAATATATATATATATATTTATATATAATATATATATTATATATAAATATATAGAATAATATATAATATACATCTCTCATTATATATATATATTATACTAATATATATTAATATAATATAGATATATATATTACCTATTATTATATACAAGTGCTCATTACGCATTCCAGGTTCTTAGATGTTATCTGGATGTCGTCAGTACCCATATCCATGTAAAAAAAAAAACGAGCAAATCAGCCTTTTATTATGACATCATCAAACCAAAAATAATAACAACCACAATTAAATTAATCATCGATTTTCCATGTATGAGGTGGAATAGTTAGATTGAATTTGACCTTTTTTTTAGAAGCCCAGTCATGATTTAAATTTAATATTAAGCGTACTGCTTAGCACTCTACTGAATGCCAGATTGAAATTGCTATCAAGTTCCAAAACAATATGAGGGAAGAAAAAAAAATCATCTGATTTTACTCTAACTTCTACGATGAATTTTCTCTTGGCATCAAGAAGGGTGGATGGCGAAGCGAAATTGAAGGCAAAATTAAAGTTTTTAAAATGATTTTATTTAAATTTGTAGCAAACGAAAAGCATGAATTTATGACAAGGCTTATCCTCTCGAATGTGAAAAAGAAATAAAGGAAAATATCCTAAAGTAAGTCATCTTGCTCATCGCTATCTAGCTCGACTTTTAGGCAATATTCTCAACAAACGTTTTAAGTTGCTCTAGCATGGTATATTGTGAAAAGTTCAGTAGACGTTGTATGAGAATTTCATATATACTACTCGTCAAAATTAAGGCACCACAGGCTCATATGTCGTTAACAGGTTAGAGAAAAGACCAGAACGCTGTGCAATTTTATTGTGCAAATACCATAGCATCAGGGAACAATATACCGCGCTGTAATAGTGTTGGGGGGTATATAGGGCCTGTCATCGCTAAAATTAAAGTAAATGACAAACCACGTAATTCCAGCTTTAGCGATTGGGGAAAGGTTATGGCGGGGACATGATGAGTAGATGGTCCATTCAGGTGTGAATTTAGCCACTACAACCAAGAAAAGAATTGCGCGTCGACCAACGCATGGTGAGTGCGTACAGACTCCCACAATCTGTGCCGAGGGTACGGGTACCGTGAGCTTGGTCGACGGTTTGGTGTAGCCCACACAGCCATTGCACGGGTCGTGAAGTGGTACTACGAGTCCTAGGAGCACGCAAAGTGACGGGGCCTGGGCAGGCCACGCTCCGTGACTGGGGTTGAAAACCGTTATATGCGTACGATGGCCGTAAGAGACCGACATAAAACAGCATGGCACCTTTAAATACAGCTGCAAAAGGCACATGGGGCTCGCGTGAGCGATAATACAATACGTTGACGCCTCGCGAAACATTACTAAAGGCTACAGAGGCCGGCCATAATACCACAACACACAAGGGAGCATCGGCGGGCGCGACTAGCATTTACCCTACGTTGGACCGTCGGCGATTGGGCGAATGTTCTGTTTACGAATGTGCCCAGAGTCAGTCTTTTCACCTCCGATTGGCCATCCAGAGTCTATCGACGACCTAATGAGAGGTACGCGCAATGTAATATGCGGGAGGTATTGCCATTTGGAAGTGGATCTCTCATAGTCTGGGGAGGCATATCTTTAACGGGTCGTACAGAGTTGCATGTCCTAGATGGCGGTTCCCTAACCGCCGCACGGTATATCTCAGACATCCTTAGTGCCATACGCCCCCTACATCGGTGACGGATTCGTCCTAATACATGACAACGCAAGACCACACAAGACCAGATGTGTCACCGAATACCTAACGACGGTCCAAATCAGGACATTGGATTGGCCAGCATACAGTTCCGACCTAAACCTAATTGAACGTGTGTGGGACATGTTGAAACGGTGGTTGAGACAGCTGCAACCACCGCCAGGAACCCTCCAGGAGCTGCGGCAGGCGGTGGGTCGCATATGGGATCAGATTTCCGTGGAGGACATTCGGCACCTCATTGAGAGCATGCCACGACGGTGACAAGCCGTCATCTATGCCAGAGGTGGCCATACACGTTATTGAGTAACACCATCCACACACAAACCCTTCACCGCGATAACGTCCCACGTTGGAGGAAACGCATCGGCCACATACAGGACCCATTCGCAGGCCCCCAGGGGATTCCTAGGGCCCCTCGACAATCTTACCACTGTATAATGTGTCCCCAATGCTATGTTATTTGCATAATAAAGCTACACAGCCTTCTGGGCTTTCTCTAACCTGTTAACGTCATATGAGCTAATGTTGCGTTAATTTTGATAGTAGTGTATATATATATATATATATATAGTTATATATATATATATATATATATATATATATATATATATATATATATATATATATATATATATATATATATATATATATATATATATATATATATATATAATATATATCTCACAATACACACAGACATACATCTATTGTTATATATATATATATATATATATAGGATTGAAGTCTAGAACGTATGTCGCACAACGAAAGTTAAAGTAATGAACTAAATATTTTGAGAAATTTAATTTTTTACCTTTTTTTGTAAAATAAAACACGAAAAAAAGAAGAATTAATGTTTTTGAAATGAACTTTTAATGTTTTGTTTTTAGATTTATAGGTACATATACATAAAAATATATATATATATATATATGTTATATATATATATATATAATAAAAATATCAAATATCAATTTATTATATATATATATATATATATATATATATATATATATATATATATATATATATATATATATATATATATATATATATATATATAGTATAGGGTGCACAACTGGCAGCAAGACTGACATCCGGCCTGTTTTACCCCAAAAGTGTCCTGTTTTACCCCACCCTGACCTTTTTTACCCCATCCAAGGATTTTGACCTTGACCTTTTTTAGCATTTTTAGCTACTTTTTTAACGTTTTGTCCATAATTCAGGTCAAGATCCCCAACTCCGGAGGATTTTGGGGATTTTTCCCATTGGCAGCCCTGCACGTCGAAGGGAAAGACTTGAAAACCATTTTCGGAAGGTTTTGGAAATTCCAGTCATGTCGGCAGCTGACTTGGAAATTTCCATCATTTCATCAGATTTTGACGTTTGATACGTCAAACCTAGATTTTAAGGTCGGTGAGACCGAATTTAAGGTCTGGAAGACCGTTTGAGGTTTAGCCCCCCAAAAGGGGGGCGGAGCCCCCCAAAGGGTTTTTTTGGTTCCTAGAAGGTTTTAAATGATCGATAGATCATTTTTGATGGTTCCAATCGATTTATCATGATCGATTACCCCTAAATCGATCTTTAAATCGACTTTCTACGTGCTCTGGTTGGCATTTAGCACTGAAAAATATAATCGAAAGAAAATAATTACTATAATTAACATTCGATTAATCGCTGTAGTGATGGGACCAGTTTGACCGCTGCCACCTTTTTCTCAAAAAGTATAAGAGCTATCGGTCTGAAACTTGGAATATAATGTATGTATGGGATAAGCACGAATCCGTGTAAATTTCAGGTCTGTAGGATGTATATAGAGGGGGGTCACCCCCGAGGGTGGACGCCGATATTGCGCTTACGCCCTTGTGGCGTGATCTGAGCGGGTGAGTTTAGGCCTAACAAGCGTTCGGGCGATCGTTTGGAGGTCAAACAGACCGAAGGTCTGTTTGACCGACAGACACAGACTGATGCGCATACACAAACACATTATTATTATTACGTCGAAGAAGTATTTCCGAAGGAAACACTTCTGAGTTTTTTTTTTTAAACCCTTCTGGTGCCTGCTTGCAACTGAGTCCGCACCCGTACTGCTCCTCGCACCGTCCCGCAATTGCACCGGTCGCACCGCATCGCATCGGGCTGCTCAGCTCCGCCTCTGATATGAAGGAATAGAGCTATCGCTTTCAAACTTGGTATATGTTCTATGAAGGTGATAAACTGGATCCCACGCGTTTTGGTGTGACCGTAGGCTCCCTAAGGTGCAGCCCCCAATGCCAAGGTCAATTCCGTCCCGAAACCATTGTTAGGCTTAATGTATCGGAGTGAAATGAATGAGCAGAGTGATGACGTAACTGTCGAAGACGAGATTACGTCCCTCTGCGTCCCGTAAGGGGGGGACGCTGCCCCACAAAAATTAAAATGATCAGCAAGCCAAACTTAAGAAAGCATGAGGAGTCGTGAGTCTGAGACGAGTCGGAGCGATTCGGTTTCGGGAGTTCAGACCCCATCGGGGTCCCCAGTTGAAAAAGAAGAAGAAATGCATTGGAATGTAAAGGAGGAGGAAAGAAGCAAGGAAGAAGAAGAAAGGAAGAAGGAGGAGGAAAGGAGGAAGGAGGAAGGAAAAGAAGAATGAGGAAGGAGGAGTTTGAGGAGCAGGCTCCGGCACCGGTGTTGGAGCCACTGCGGAAAAAGCAAGTTAATAAACATTTGTAATGATACAATATTTAGGCCTTATATATGTTGGGTCTGTAGATTTCGAAAATAATGGTTTCAGAACCCATCAAGAAAAAAAAATAAATAAATAAATAAATAAATAAATAAAATTTCTTACACTTTTTATGTTTATAACTTACAAATTTTAACGCTTTACATACCCTAAAGCAGTAAATCACTAAATCAAACCACCATCCAGCCCCTCCTATCACCCTCCTGACCATCTGTGATCTATTGATCTATTGATTAAGGTCACATTTCGAGGAGCATTTTTGGATAAACATAAATATAAATTGTTCTTTATGGGCCAAAGATCAGACAACAGTATGCCGACGTAACAAAGTTTTCACATTAATAAAAGCTTACTTGGCATCATCTGAACTAAGAAAATAATGTACAAACGACAAACTTAACTCATCTAACAGGAATAAACGGTCAACATTAACAAAGTTTCACACATAACAGCAGTAAAGCAACTAACATAGCATCCAAAACGTAACTTATTCACACTTTTTTGTCAAGTATATCTCTAACATAACAATGTTAATTTACACTGACATGGTAATATTTAACTAAAATTTACTATAACCTTGTGTAATTATCATATAGACCGGTGAAAGTATGCTAACGTAACAAAGTTTTCCTATTAATAGAGCTAACATGATGTAACATGAACTAAGAATATAATATACAACGACAAACCTGACACATCTTAGGTAAGAATAAACAGCTAACATTAACAAAGATCCACACTTAACGCCAGTAAAGTAACTAACAAGACTCACAAAAAACACATTCCATTCATGCTTTATCAAACATATCTCCAACATGACAATGTTAATTTTACATTAACATAGTAATAATTAACAAAAAATTTAGCATAACCGTACCTAACCAGCATAATGCCTAATGGGTAAAGACAAACAGAGTAAAGTTTTACTCTCTGTAAAGCTAAACTATGAACATTACATACTTAACACACACACACACACACACACACACACACACACACACACACACACACACACACACACACACACACACACACACACACACACACACACACACACACACAACAACCAGATGAATAAACAGCCGTCATCATCAATGTAGTCAATAAATCGAACATACGAGGGAAGTAAAACAAGTTTTCATATTTTATAACATATAATTTTCATTGAAAAAGCGTTATATAAATACATAAAAACATATAAATACATAAAAATATAAGTTTATTTTAAATATATTAATTCATCTGATCAGCAAACATAGGATTCAAGTTGGGTACGTTCTATATATCTCTCTAAAGATTCAATACCCTTTGAAAGAATGTAAGTATAAATGTCTTCAGCAACACTAAACCATTTTTCGGTATATTTTGATTCAGCAGCACTCATTCTCTCATACAAGAGAGAAGTAAACTCATCCAAGCTGATAGTTATTAAAGCATTTCTGTATACCGCATTATAAGGGAAACCACATGTTTCGGTGTAAATATCGTAGATTACACCGTGAGCTATATGTATTAAGTCATCGAGTATGTCAACATCGTTAAGATGCGATGTTAATTCGTTTTTTATTTTAAGCAACGCTGTAATATTTTCAGGTGTTCGAACTGTGAAACCTATACATGTGCGATAGAAGGTCACACAATCGACGGGTTTCCAGTAGTGGCGTACATCAAGGGTTTTAATATTGTCACACGACGAGAACACTATGTCTATTCTATTAGAACCACTTACGTTGTCCCTGTTAGATATTTCACTAAACGTTGATCTCTCGGATAACAAACACTTAGCCTCTACCCATGTAGCAGCGATGTCGATAATCTTGATGAACCCATCAGCACAAACGAATAAAGGTCTATTATTTGACCCTTTGGCAGAAATACAAGCAACGTAACGACTGCCATTTGGTTTACGATTAAATATAAATGACACATCATTGGGAATAACGAAGCTCCTTGTGAAGATATCAACAACAGACGTGGAGATGTGGGAGATGTCATCGTACCAGTACAGCGAAAAATGTCCTACTGACGGAAATCGAATGCGTAAACAACCCTTATAGGTAATGTAGATCTTCTTTCAGCTTAACTGAAAGAAAGTAAACAAGAATACAATGCACAAACGAACCATATCAGTTCAAAAGGGCATATATTCCTGCCAACAACAACAACAATAGCAACAACAACAACAACAATAACAACAACAAATAACAACAACAACAACAACAACAACAACAAATAACAACATAGTACAAAAAATAAGTTCTTTATATACCAACCAACGAATATATATAACGTAACATTGTTTTCACGTTAATAAAGCTACATAGCTTTACCAGAACTAAGAATATACTGTACAATAACAAAATCTAACACACCTTACACACCACGAATAAACAAGTAACATTAACAAAGTTCCATATTTAACAGCGCCCAGCGTACAAGACGTAACCTATTCACACTTTTTCAAGCATATCTCTAACATATCATTGTTAATTTTACATTAACACTATTGATTTACGTAGCATCTCGAGTATCACCGATAAACATAGCACAAAAATGAGTTTTATATACCAACCAGCGAATATATAATACTACAATGTTTCAAATAATAAAGCTAACATAGCATCATATGAACTAAGAAAATAATGTACAACGACAAACTTAACACAACTTACGCACTAATATTAAACAGTTAACATTAACAAAGTTCCACACTTAACACCTGTAAAGTAACTAGCATTGCATACAAAACGTAACCTATTCATACTTTTTAATAAGTTCTATATATATATATACTGGCCCACGAAGATATGCTTACGGAACAAAGTTTTAGCTTCAATAAAGCTAACATGTCATAACCTGAACTAAGAATATAATGTACAATTGCAGACCTAACATACCTCACGCATGAATAATCAGCTAACATCCTGAAAATTCCCTACTTATCAAAGGTAAAGTAGCTAACAGGTCACACAATACTCGATATGTTCCTCGAGCATATTAGCAACAGGTAAAGCTGTATTATCTAACAAAATCCCTTAACAAAGGGACCAATCTATCAAAGATGCCACCCTTTTGAACTATGAATTGACACTATCTTCATCAAAGTGTCAATCGTTTCGAGTATAACATCATTTGACCTATGAATAAACGTAGACATTATCAAAAGTCTAGGGCAAACCTAACATTACTCAACAAAAACCTAACCTAGGCTCACGTTTCTAACACATCATCGTCAGTTAACACAGTAATATCTTACAAAAACTCATCATTTCTCTAACAAATCTGTGCTAACATACCTAGCGTATGAATAATCCGCTAACATCCTGAAAATTCCCTACTTATCAAAGGTAAAGTAGCTAACAGGTCATACAATACTCGACATGTTCCCACTTTTCCAGCATTTCTGCAACAGGTAAAGACGTATTATCTAACAAATTCCCTTAAAAAAGTGGCCATTCTATCAAAGATACATGCATCTTGAACTATGAATTGACACTATCTTCATCAAAGTGTCACTCGTCTCGAGTATAACATCATTTGAGCTATGAATAAGCGTAGACATTAGCAAAATTCTCGGACAAACCTAACATTACTCAACAAAATCTTAACATAGCCTCACGTTTCTAACATATCATCGCTAGTTAACACAGTAATATCTTACAAAACTCATCATTTCTCCAACAAATCAGTGTTAATTTCACCCAGTCATAGTAATATTTAACATAACGTACCTAACTTACGAATAAACAGCTTTCATTAACCAAGAGTATCTAAAGCAACACATCACCTGTTCTTGTACATTATATTCTTAGTTCAGGTTATGACATGTTAGCTTTATTGAAGCTAAAACTTTGTTCCGTAAGCATATCTTCGTGGGCCAGTATATATAGAACTTATTAAAAAGTATGAATAGATTACGTTTTGTACGCAATGCTAGTTACTTTACAGGTGTTAAGTGTGGAACTTTGTTAATGTTAACTGTTTAATATTAGTGCGTAAGTTGTGTTAAGTTTGTCGTTGTACTATTATTTTCTTTAGTTCATATGATGCATATGTTAAGCCACATAAAACACTGTGTGTTAACCTATATTCTGGTTAGTATATAAAGAACTCATTTTTGTGCTATGTTTATCCGAAATAATACTCGAATGCTACGTAAATCAATAGTGTTAATGCAAAATTCAACAATGATGTTGATATACTTGAAAAGTGCGAATAGGTTACGTCTTGTACGCTGGGGTAGGTACTTTACTGCTGTTATATGGAACCATTTGTTAATGCTACTTTGCTTTATTCTGTGCGGTAAGGTGTGTTAGATTTTAGTTATTGTAACAGTATATTTAGTTCTGGTAAAGCTATGTTAGCTTTATTAACGTAAAACAATGTTACGTTAGTATATATTCGCTGGTTATATAAAGAACTTATTTTGATGTTATGTTTATGTTGTTGTTAAGTTATATGTTGTTGTTGTTGTTGTTGTTGTCATTGTTTCTACACTGCTTGTTGTTGTTGTTGTTAGTTGTTGTTTGTTAGAATATATACCCCTTTGAACTGATATGGTTCGTTTGTGCGTTGTATTCTTTTTACTTTCTTCTGATTGGCTGAAAGAAAGCACTTCATTACCTATAAGGGTTGTTTACGCATACGATTTCCGTCAGTAGGACATTTTTTCGCTGTACTGGTACGATGACATCTCCCCGCATCTCCACGTCTGTTGTTGATATCTTCACAAGGAGCTTCGTTATTCCCAATGATGTGTCATTTATATTTAATCGTAAACCAAATGGCAGTCGTTACGTTGCTTGTATTTCTGCCAAAGGGTCAAATAATAGACCTTTATTCGTTTGTGCTGAGGGGTTCATCAAGATTATCGACATCGCTGCTGCATGGGTAGAGGATAAGTGTTTGTTATCCGAGAGATCAACGTTTAGTGAAATATCTAACTGGGAAGACAACATAAGTGGTTCTAATAGAATAGACGTGGTGTTCTCATCGTGTGACAATATTAAAACCCTTGAGGTACGCCAATATTGGAAACCCGTCGATTGTGTGACCTTCTATCGCACATGTATAGGTTTCACAGTTCGAACACTTGAAAATATTACAGCGTTGCTTAAAATAAAAAACGAATTAACATCGCATCTTAACGATGTTGACATACTCGATGACTTAATACATATAGCTCACGGTGTAATCTACGATATTTACACTGAAACATGGGTTTCCCATATAATGCGGTATACAGAAATGCTTTAATAACTATCAGCTTGGATGAGTTTACTTCTCTCTTGTATGAGAGAATGAGTGCTGTTGAATCGACATATGCCGAAAAATGGTTTAGTGTTGCTGAAGACATTTATACTTACATTCTTTCAAAGGGTATTGAATCTTTAGAGAGATATATAGAACGTACCCAACTTGAATCCTATGTTCGCTGATCAGATGAATTAATATATTTAAAATAAACTTATATTTTTATGTATTTATATGTTTTTATGTCTTTATATAACGCTTTTTTCAATGAAAATTATATGTTATAAAATATGAAAACTTGTTTTACTTCCCTATGTTCGATTTATTGACTACATTGATGATGTCGGCTGTTTATTTATTTGTTATGTGTGTGTGTTTGTGTGTGTGTGTTGTGTGTGTGTGTGTGTGTGTGTGTGTGTGTGTGTGTGTGTGTGTGTGTGTGTGTGTGTGTGTGTGTGTGTGTGTGTGTGTGTGTGTTAAGTATGTAATGTTCATAGTTTAGCTTTACAGAGAGTAAAACTTTACTCTGTTTGTCTTTACCCATTAGGTATTATGCTGGTTAGGTATGGTTATGCTAAATTTTTTGTTAATTATTACTATGTTAATGTAAAATTAACATTGTCATGTTGGAGATATGTTTGATAAAGCATGAATGGAATGTGTTTTTTGTGAGTCTTGTTAGTTACTTTACTGGCGTTAAGTGTGGATCTTTGTTAATGTTAGCTGTTTATTCTTACCTAAGATGTGTCAGGTTTGTCGTTGTATATTATATTCTTAGTTCATGTTACATCATGTTAGCTTTATTAATAGGAAAACTTTGTTACGTTAGCATACTTTCACTGGTCTATATGATAATTACACAAGGTTATAGTAAATTTTAGTTAAATATTACCATGTCAGTGTAAATTAACATTGTTATGTTAGAGATATGCTTGACCAAGTGTGAATAAGTTACGTTTTTGATGCTATGTTAGTTACTTTACTGTTGTTAGGTGTGAAACTTTGTTAATGTTGACCGTTTATTCCTGTTTAAGATGAGTTAAGTTTGTCGTTGTACATTATTTTCTTAGTTCAGATGATGCTAAGTAAGCTTTATTAATGTGAAAACCTTTGTTACGTCAGCATATATTGTCTGGATCTTTGCAGAACTTGATTTTGGCGTATCATGCTTGTCCAAAATACTACCAGTGACCTAATCAATAGATCAATAGATCGCAGATGGTCAGGACAGGAGGGTGGCTGGATGGTGGTTTGATTTAGTGATTTACTGCTTTAGGGTATGTAAAAACGTAAATTTGTAAGTTATAAACATAAAAAGTGTAAGAAATTTTATTTATTTATTTATTTATTTATTTTTTTTTTCTTGATGGTTCTGAAACCATTATTTTCGAAATCTACAGACCCAATAACATATATAAAGACACAAATATTGTATCATTACACAAATGTTTATTAACTTGGCACCGCAGTGGCTCTAGCACCGGTGTCTGTGCCTACTCCTCAAACTCCTCCTTCCTCATTCTTCTTTTCCTTCCTCCTTCCTCCTTTCCTCCTCCTTCTTCCTTTCTTCTTCTTCCTTTCTTCTTCCTCTGTTTTGCATTCCATGCATTTCTTCTTCAACTGGGGACCCCTCCGATGGGGTCCCTAGACTCCTGAAACTGAATCCAACTCCTGACCTGTCTCAGACTCTGACTCCAGCCTTCTCCAAAGCTTCAGCTATACGATCATTTTTAATTTTTGGCAGCATCCCCCCTTACGGGGGGACGCAGAGGGACGTAATCTCGTCTTCGACGAGATTACGTCATCATATAACTCACATTCAAATTTCACTCCGATACGTTAAGCCTAACAATGGTTTTCAGGACGAATTTGACCTTGGCGTTAAGGGGGCTGCACCCCCTTAGGGGTGACCTACGGTCACCAAAACTTGCGTGGGATCAGTTTATCACGTTCATAGAACATATACCAAGTTTGAAAGCGATGAAGCCTCTATTCCTCGCACATCAGAGTGAGCTGAGCAGCCCGATGCGATGCGGTGCGGTGCGGGGCGGTGCGGTGCGGTGCAGTGCGGACTCGGAGTCGCAGAAGCAGGCGCAGAAGGGTTTAAAAAACAACTCAGAAGTGTTTCCTTCGGAAATAATAATAATAATGTGTATGTGTATGCGCACGCGCGCTCAGTCTGTGTCTGTCGGTCAAACAGACCTTCGGTCTGTTTGACCTCCAGGTGGTCGGTCGCCCGAACGCTTGTTAGGCCTAAACTCACCCACTCAGATCACGCCACAAGGGCGTAAGCGCAATATCGGCGTCCACCCTCGGGGGTGACCCCCCTCTATATACATCCTACAGACCTGAAATTTACACGGATTCGTGCTTATCCCATATATACATTATATTCCAAGTTTCAGACCGATAGCTCTTATACTTTTTGAGAAAAAGGTGGTCGATCTCAAACTGGCCCGTCACTACAGCGATTAATCGAATGTTAATTATAGTAATTATTTTCTTTCGAGTATCATTTTCAGTGCTAAATGCCAACCAGAGCACGTAGAAAGACGATTTAAAGATCGATTTAGGGGTAATCGATCATGATAAATCGATTGGAACCATCAAAAATGATCTATCGATCATTTAAAACCTTCTAGGAACCAAAAACCCTTTGAGGCTCCGTCTCTGGGAGGCTAAACCTAAAAAAACGGTCTTCCAGACCTTAAATTCGGTCTCACCGACCTTAAAATCCTAGGTTTGACGTATCAAACGTCAAAATCTGATGAAATGATGGAAATTTCCAAGTCAGCTGCCGACATGACTGGAATTTCCAAAACCTTCCAAAATGGTTTTCAAGTCTTTCCCTTCGACGTGCAGGGCTGCCAATGGGAAAAATCCCCAAAATCCTCCGGAGTTGGGGATCTTGACCAGAATGCTAAAAAAGTAGCTAAAAATCAAGGCCAAAAAAGGTCAAGGTCAAAATCCTTGGATGGGGTAAAAAAGGTCAGGGTGGGGTAAAACAGGACACTTTTGGGGTAAAACAGGCCACTTTTCAGTTTTGTACGGTATATCACATATATATATATATATATATATATATATATATATATATATATATAAAGATATATATATATATATATATATATATATATATATATATATATAGTATATATATATATATTATTATATATATATATATATATATATATATATATATATATATATAGATATATATATATATATATATATATATATATATATATATATATATATATATATATATATATATATATATATTATATATATATATATATATATATATATATATATATATATATATATATATATATATATATATATATATATATATATATATATATATATATATATATATATATATATATATATATATATATATATATATAGTGATATTTGGTTTAAAACCACAACTATCATAGATCTATATCTCAAAAACTAAAATAATAAATTGTTGAAATCCTGGCAAAATTTTATTGCAGAAACTGTAAAAAAACATCTCAAAAACTACAATAGCTACAGCGAAAAGGAATACATTTTTGGAATCCTTGTAAAATTTTAGTTAGGAAAATGTAAAAAAAAAAAAATAAATAAATAAAATAAATATTGGCTATTTTTTTTTAGGAGGGGGAGATAATATATATATATATATATATATATATATATATATATATATATATATATATATATATATATATATATATATATATATATATATATATATATATATATATATATATATATATATATATTATTTGTAAAGATATTACACGCAATGTAGGGGGCTGGAGCCGACGGGGAACACAGGGGGATGTTTTTCATACCCCCGTAGGGGAGGGGCGGAGGGAACCCCGCGACACCCAAATACCAAAGAGTGGGGGTCCTGAGACCCCCCGGAGGGGGTGAATTAGTCCTACCCCGTAGTTCCTCGGAAGGCCGAGAGACCCCGACCCTGCCATCGGTGTGTATACTTTTAGAGTAAAAAAAAAAAAAAGCTAAATTTAATAGAAAGTCTATTTATTTTAACGAGTAACCAATAAAAGGTCTCTAAATAGGCTCTCTAATCATATTACTATAATTATTAACAATAATTTTTTTATTTTTTTATTTTTTTTTACCTATCTAAAATTTATTCCATAAATTAATTACTTTTCATCTATGACATTTTTTAATTTTTTTTTTATTTTTTTACATTTTCCGCACTAAATTGGACCAGCATTCCAGCAATGTATTCCTTTTCCTGTAGCTATTGTAGTTTTGAGATATGAGTTGTATTTTAAACCACCTCAATTCATAATTATGCTTTACAAACTTTAGTTACATAAGTCAAATTTAAAAGGAAATAAATTGCCATAGCCTAATTTTTGTTCGCTTAGTGTGAAGTGAAAAAAAAAATATATATCAATTCTTTTTACTTTTTTTCATTATATTTTTAAATT
>JABUQX010074295.1:12500-25000 GCA_015478945.1 Trachelipus rathkii | reverse complement strand
GTAAATATAAAATAAACTAAAATAAATAAGTGAATAATAATAATATAACTTTCAATATAAAAACATAAATCTAATTATAAAGGTATCAAAGATCAATAAGCAGGACATTACAACATTTTGACAGGTCCAAAAATAGTATTACATTGATAAATGTTATAAAAGAATATTATAAAAGTCGAGGGTGCTCTTGGTTTCATTCGTAGATCTCCATATGAGTACAACAATTTGAATCAAAGACTTGAAATTAAAAAATGTTATATTAATACAGAAAAAATAATATAAATAGGCTATTGTCTTTTAACATAAAGCATATTTTCTCATTTAAAGCCAAATATAATTATAATACTAAATAACTATAATTTCTACCTTTAATATGGACAAAATAAGTATAAAAAATGTTATATACATTAATATCTTTATTAATTAATATTTAAGTTTTCACAAGTTTAAATAAAGCCACTCAATCTGATCTGAATATCTTCGTAATTGAATTACCAACGGAAAAGCGTTCCAGTATAATAAGGAATTCTAAGGGGTCTCCATTGATTTTAGACTCAATATGAACGCATCTATAATATATAAAGTTTCATAATATAGTTACTAGATTTAATAGATTATAACATTGCTTGACATATGTGTATAAGACGAAGTTGTCTTGATTTACTAACTCTATACTATTATTTAGTAAAATAAAATTTTGAGAATTCACAAATACATAAAAGGGAGACGTCACAGAACCATTTAGAATGCGAAGTAAGAATCCAGAGTATATAAAGTTCGTAGTGGTATTTACATGGCCTGTTTTCTCGCAGTAGCTACATAATCCAAGATACTTATAAGTCCTGCATTTCGTGTCCATTATCGCCGTGAGAATAAAAGAAAATGATTATTTGCTATGAATCTATACGATGAATCTCGAACTGTGATAGTTGTGAAAGGGTGAAGACCATAATCCAAATAATTAGAAATGGAATAAAAATTGAAGTCTCAGTACGATATAAATGTGATTATCTGTTTAGCTTAGAGTTTCATTTTATTACTCCATTAAGCTTCTAATGGATTTTTAAGTTATTTAGTTTTTTTCATTTATTTTTCTTCAATTTGTTAGTTTAAATTTAGAAGGCGTAAATTAGATTAATATATTTACCCAGTACGGGTTCTTCTCCGTTCACCAATTATATAGCGGTAAACTTGCTAGAATGGGGATTTCTTTTAATGAGCAAGGCACACCTATATTAAGGAGGGATGGTGTAATTTAAAGATTCAAAGTTTTTGAATGATGAATTTATTTAACAGATAGTAAGATGATTTAATGAAAGTATTAAAGCGGGAGTTATAAGTAAACAACAAAAAAAGTCCCTTCTGTAGGTGAATAATCTCTCTTCGTAGGCAAATTAGAGAACACAACTTGCCAGCGCTGTTATTTACTTCCATGAATATAATAATACCCTAATAAATTTGTGATCGAAATTCGGTTTTAAAATCGAGCCTTTTTTTTTATATTTCGAAAGTCCTTACCTGAATAACTTGGCCGATAAGCTGCGTTTGTAAGTTGGGAAGGATGTTACTGATGGAGTATCTTTGAAGTGGAGTATCCTATTTCTTCTGACTCTTTAGCTATTGAAATTGAATTAATTTAAATCGATACCTGAAGTAATATAGTATTATCTACTTTATAAACTAGGATATACGGTAATTTTATATTAATATCATTTAATCAAATTGACTTATGATAAAATTTTGCTCGCGCAAAGTTAAGCATAAAAATAAATCAATAAATTTAAAATTTTATACAAAAGTTAAAAAAGAAGATGGATATATTATAAATGTTTTAACTTAATGTATGTATTTTCTTTTATTTTATTCTTACTATATAAAGTGTAAAAATTTAGACTTTCATTTATAAACATTCTAAATAAAAGTTTTAAGACTAAATAATATAATATATGATTTAATATGTATATCGAATAATATAATATATATAATTGTGACATAATATATATAATAATTTTGTATATATATATATATAATAATATTATATATATATATATAATATATATAATATATATATATATAATATAATATATATATGGACGCTGTTTCATACCTCTTCGTAGCAGTTCTAAGATTTTATACTTCCTGGATGGCTAAGAGATTTATATAACCAACCAGCTGCAAACACGTTAGTGGATGGCGTCTGGTTTGGACTAATAGCCGGCTTTGAAGACCATGGCGCCATCATTGCTTGTAATAAAGTTTTAAATATTATTCCTGTAGTCCCATCACTTCGTGTTACCCTCTGAGAAAGGGATTAAACACGTTAAAGAAGTATATATATATAATAAATATATATATATATATAATTATAATAATATATTATATTATATTAATATAACTATATATAAAATATAATATAATATATATATATAATATATATAATAAAAGGTATATCAAATTTATCTTTGAAATTTTTATGATGAAAAGAAGACTTTATAAAGATAGCAATAGAGCAAAGCAATTTAATTAAGATGATAAATAAACACACTCGAGAACACACCATGAGATCGACAGTCAGGTGTTAAAAGAAGAGGGGTTAGATGTGAATGTAGAAGATAGAAGAATAAGGACGAGGGTACCGTTGCAAATCTTTAAATACTTGCACAGCAAACAATGAAATAGGGTTTCTGGAGTAAATTCTTAATGAAGAATAAATAGGGTAGTTCTGAGAAAGATTGTCGGGGTTGAGTTAAAGGCAGTATCATTTTATAATTATCAAGAAAGAGTAAGCCGGTTACGCCTTTATCATTTTAAAATTATCATGCTAGAGTTACAGCTGTATGATTTTAAAGTTATCCAGCTAGAGTTATGGTTATATCATATTAAAAATATTCGTCAAATTTACAGTTGTACCATTTTAAAATTATCCGGCTAGAGTTCCGGCTGCATCATTTTATAATTCTCAGGCTAGAGTTACGGCTATATCATTTTAAAATTATCCAGCTAGAGTTACGGCTGTATTATTTTAAAATTCTCAGGCTAAGATTAGGCTGTACCGGTGTTAATAAAGGTGCAGAACAAGATTTATAGATCTAAGATGAAGTCTGTTCAGATAAATAATCTTAGGGGTGTTAGGTGTGAGAAGAATTTATAAAATGAATAACTAACGTATTAGAGAGTTGTCTGATATGACGAATGGAGTAAATGAGAGAATAAATGAGATTGTAATGTGGTGGTTTGTTTATTTGGAAATGATGGATGGTAGTCGATTGGTTAAGCAGTTATATAGTCATGAGTGTGTTGGAACGCAACCAGGTGGGAGACCAAAGAAAACCCCATGCACACCCGAGGGATCCCTCCTACTGAAGCAGTAATTATCCAAGAGGTATCAAAGAAGCACGATCCCAAATCCTACCAGTTATCATCTCTTAAGTGCCATAAACCTTTCGAGGACCTTTCCTCCTGCGGAGCTCTTTTTATGTATAATGAGAATTAGAATAATGTCATTGGAGGATAGTGGACATTGAAATCAGAAAAACGAAAAGACAAAATAATTTGCTTTACTGTGGATTTTAAGTTGTCAAGGAATTTAGGATAAAACAGATTATTTTAGTACTAGATTGCTAGTACTAGTGCTGAACCAAAATGTACATAATTCAAAAGACTCCAAATCACAGACACAAGAACAAACAACGTCACTCTCTCTCTCTCTCTCTCTCTCTCTCTCTCTCTCTCTCTCTCTCTCTCTCTCTCTCTCTCTCTCTCTCTCTCTCTCTCTCTCTCTTCTCTCTCTCTCTCTCTCCTCTCTCTCTCTCTCTCTCTCTCTCTCTCTCCTCTCTCTCTCTCTTCTCTCCTCTCGTCTCTCTCTCTCTCGCTCCTCTCTCACTCATTTTCACATAATATCAGTAAACTACTGTCCCTTCTGCAATGAGAAGAATATACATAGAGTACAATAAACAAATTAAGAAGTTGTGAGTATAGCAGAACATCCAAAGAAAACCCGCAATTGTCGTTCAGTTAATAGATAAGAGATGATAAGTTCTAAAAGGATTTAGACTCCGTGATGATAAGAGCTATATTCAGCAAAATCAAATTAGACATTGCGAATATTAACAGAAAAAAGAGGGAGAAGAACGCCGCATCAAATAAACTTGATCCACGGCAATTCCCTTCAACAGGCCAAATCTCACCCAATCTCACCAACCTCACCAACCGAATGCCATTAACTTAATCTTATGGAGTTGACTAGGAGGAAGGTGATAACTAGTGTTGCTCCTTATAGTTTAGCCCATTTATATAAGTTTCTAAAAAAGAGGTTGTTCTAATGTGCACATAGCCTAGTAGAGTGTAGAGAACGTAAGAGAATATAGAAAAATAAGATAGAGTAACTAGCTATAACCAAGAAACAAACTCATTGAGGCACTCCTGAATGTAATAAGGATTGGTAAGTGGAATCGTTAAGACACGAAAGGATGAACTATTTTTTTGGCTGCCAAAGAAGCTAATAAGGGAATTCTCTTTAAACAACTTATCATAAAACTTCTCACTCTTAACACCCGCTGCCGCTTCATATTTAGCTTCACCGCACACTTGCATAAACATTATATTATATTAGTTATATTATTATAGTTATTTAAATAAATTATATATAATAGCATATAATTAAATAATAATATATATTAATATATGTATATTAATATTATATTTTATAGTAGAGATTATTTTTGAGACACTAAAAGATCTGTTTATATTATAATTATTAGCTAACTGTAATTATTATTTAGATAATAATATTTAATAATAACATTACACATTTTAGAAAATCTTAAAAATTATTATTAAATTAAATACTCACCACAGCTGATGACCTTCTATCTTTAAATATTACCAAACTTTTAGTGAGTATAATCTAAAATATAACCCATATAACTACTAAATATATTTTTAAGTATTACTTTATATACACTTTATTAGATTTATAAATTTTTAGATTTTTAAATTAATTAGATATTCCATTACATATTGAATTTAGAACGGGTTTTCCTCATCTCTATGTATGTTCACATATATATATATATTATATATTATGATTATACGACTTCAATTAATGGAGATAACTAATTTCGAAATCGGATGTTCTTTTTGATTAATAAATAAAATAAACGGATATATAAAATTAAAAATTATAAATCGATAAATAGGAAAGAAATATACAAATATGTATAATATATTAATATAATAGAATATATATTATATAATATATATATATATTATATATATTATATAATATATATAAATATATATTATATATAATATATATGAAAGAAACTTTTATTAATGATTAAACTGATATTTGCAAATTGATGACTATATAGGGTCAAATAATTGCTATTAAATAATCATTAAATATATATATATTAATAATATATAATTATTAATATAATATATATATATATATATATATATATATATTATAATATTTTAAATACTAATATATTGAATATTCACTCACCATATACCTTATGATAGTCTTGAAGTGCTTTAAGGTTTGCATCTTTCACCAATTATTAATCACACTCCCGTGTTATAAACTATTCTCTCTCCTTGAGTTCTACGTTTCCTATTATTGTTTTTTTTTTTTTTTACGTTTTTTTTTTTTTAATACAGTTATCACCACCTGAGCTCCACAACCCTAATCAGACGTCAGGTGGTGAATATACTACCAACAAAAATTTAATCAACTTAACTGCAAAAATACGCAGATGAGGCACTATATGCTATCCCGTCTTTTTATAGAGATGTCGAGGACACTTTAATTTCATAGAGGAAGCATCAGAACACGATGTATGAGATATGCGCATCAAAGAGCAGTGATTGTAAGGATACCAAACATGCAAAAAGGAAAGAGTGTAATCCGCAAGCAGCGAACTAGTTGAGTTGCTGAAGTGATCAACACAATATCATGCGCCTGACACAGCACCCCTTATACTTAAGTCCTAAAACGAACTTAATGGATGCAATCTTAAAAAGACCACCTGTTTGGTGAGCACGCGAGTGGAAAGTTCCCTAAAGCACTTGCCGCTACTGTAGTACCTATAGAAAGTAGATAAAGCACCAACATGCGCGCGCGCTCCACAAGATAGAGCGTCAACGTTAACTAGAAATACAGACAGTTTATAAAGACTTTTAGCCTTTGACTATCAAACCCTATCCCCATAAAGAGGCCGGAGGATAACCACTACTAGACCCCCCCCAGATATTAGAGCTTAATGTACTCCATCCTAACAATGGCGGAAATATGGAACCCTTGATAACTGGTGAGTAACGTGCTTGGAAAATGGAAATAGAAGTCTCGCAGTTCATTCTGAAAACAGAACTCACCAAGTTTGCTTTCTGGAGGCCGCATTTTAAAACATAGACCAACCATTTGTGATGTGAGGTTTCCAAAGGAACATTCCTTTGTTTATTGTTAAGGCCAAGGATGTTTGATATTGTCAACAGGGGAGACAGACCCGTCGAAAGAGATAGAAAGTTAGAAGTCTAGTCTTAAGAGGGAGATTGTGGAAGTTGGTTTTAAAGCAATAAATTTCACAAGGTTGCGCACGACCACTACACCGCGACCTAATTCTATTACCATCAGCAGATATGATGGAAACTCTCTGGAAATGGATTTTAATAGACGAGAGGCTGTATATGTCTAGAATGAAAAAAAGGAGAGAACCAGCAGAATTGAAATAGAGTGTGAAGACAAAATGAAGGGTCGACCGCTCGAATCGCATATGTGTAGAGTGTGGAAGCGAATAGATGTGCAACGAGATGTAATCATTAATGAATATACACGTAGAAATAATAATAAAGTAGAGACCTTAAGACAGAATCAACCTGAGGATATCACCACTATTGACAGAAACAGAATGAAGAAGTCGCCCTAACATTCAATCAACAAAGCTGATATTAGCGATTTGAAGAATAGCTAGACATATAAGATAAGCATAATAGAGAAAAGGAGGAAAATCCAAAGGAAGGGAGCTTGGAAGAGACAGCGACTCGCTGCTCAATACCCGGTCAAATTGCAATGATATGTAATCTAAAGCTTGGCCACACTACTCAATTGAGTCTTAACCCTCAGTAATTCCTATGAAGGTTGGTAAAAACCATAAATCTGTTAGATATAGAGAAAATGTATATCTACCAGTAAGAACCTTCGAGTGCGTTCCGAAACGCTTAACGTAGGCTTGAAGTAATCGGAAAGAAGGGAATTATAAATTCCAGATAGTTCTTATAGAAATGAGAGAGTGAACTACAATTAGAATTAGCTTAGATTAGAAACAGTATAACCACCATAATAGTGAGAAGCTGAATATAGTAAAAAGACAGACGGTTCGTTTATTTCGGAAAGGATGGATCAATTATAAAGCGCGCTTATCCAACACTGAGGAAAGCTAGTATTGAAGCATAGAGAATTAGAAGTATTTTAACTGAGAAAGAGAGGGCTAGCACGCTAAGAATCACATTCAACCCAAATATCGGGAGGATACGCCATCCGTGACACTCGCATCATTCCTAACGTTTCATTAATTTCAGGTAAGTAGCCCATTCAACCCGATCAATGTAAATTCAATCAGGCAAAGGCATTAGGACACCTGAGGTAGGAAAGGATGGATTTTTGGGTCACATCTGAATTAGATATATAATTTATATATATATATATAATATATATATATTAGTATATCATAGTTATAATTATAATTAAATATATATTATAATATATAAATTAATATATATTATATTAAAATTATATATATATATTATATTATATATATATATATATATATAAATATATATAATATAATGGTATATAAATATATATATTATATATAGTGATTAGTATCATATATATATATGTATTATAGCAATTATAATATATGGTGATAAAAACATTAATTATATTAATCTTTTTCAAAGAAAATAAATTTTTAATTATGTAACTGTACGTAATAGTATATATATAACTTAATATATATATTGTAGCTATTTTGATGAGTAGGTATAATTGATATTATTAAATACACAAACACTAGATAAAATATATATTATATAGTTACCAATAATTAGATATAACATATAAATGTATAATATATATAAATATTATGTAAAAATTACAGTCTATTTGGTAAATATGATATATATATATTAATTTTAATCATTATATAGATATATTTATATATATAAATATATGATTAGATATAATATATGATATTTAAAACTTTATCTCCCCTCATTGACTTTAAAAATATCAAGGTTATATATATCAATATTATTTAGATGAAAAAAATTACCTATCTAAGTAATAATAGGACTTACTCACTATAAATAATACTATAAAGAATGCCTGACTACTAATTATACACCCATAACAGACTTTTATTTAATAAATAATTAAAATTATATATACTTTATGAATAAGCTAATTATAATATATATATATCATATATTAAATTATTATATATACCACATATTAATCCTGTATTACGTTTTAGTTAATATATATATTATGTATTATTAATGTAGTAATATATATGGTAAAAATGAGAAATTATATTCTTTTAGGTTATGGTTGGTAAAACTTTAAATTAGTTATTTTTCTTAATAAAATAGTAATGTTTTTTAATTAAGTTTTTCAATGAAAATATATAGTATGTAACTCAAATAAATATATATATATATAAGGAGCCAACTCTCTACAATTAAAAATTACTGTATAGATCTTGTAGCAGTAATGGATCTTGACAATCTAACCTTTCTAGAAAGATAACGAATAAATTGCGAGAATTATAACCTGCATTAAGGCCGAAGTAAAATAACTACATACACGACAAGTGAATATTAAAACAAGAGATAATTATTTATAGGCAAAGAATATGAGTAATAGACTAATCATGTGAAAAATCCATGATTTCGAAACAATGATGATGGAATAAATTAAACGTATTACAACACAGATATATTTTATGTCAGACCTACAAGAGAAACTTTATGAAGAAAATTAACAGATACGTAGAGGCTAGGCATTAGATAAGGAAGCGTTCTGGATAATTGATGGTATAAAATTATTATACTTGAGTTCTAACGTACATTATATATTAAAATATTATAATTACATCAATTCATTAATAAATGTTTTAAATAAATATTTGAATGTTTGTACGAAATATTTAAGTTTATATTTTGTGAATAGTAATTAAATATTTTCACCAAAAAATATATTAGTAAACGCTCTTGAAAGAATCATTTACAAATCTGGACTTTTTTCCGTTTCGTGTAGGATTAAGAAATTCACTGTGGAAATGTAGATTTAATAATTAATAATTCTATTAGTACAAAGCATTCAACAATGTTACAAATCGACGCAAAATAAGTAAGAGAAATTAATATAATAATACGGGGTGTTACCAAAAAAGGCATTACAATAAATAGATCTAATTTCTAATATTGAGAAATATTAACCGAGACGAGGATAACTCCAATTATTGAAAAACAAATAGACTTCTAAGAGATTTATTCAGTATATTGACTCCCCAGATTGGATCCTAAATTATTAGTTATCTTTTTTATGACTGGTAACACTAAGAACCTTTATTAATTATATAATGCAAAAAAAAATATTATCACTACAATACTTACTATTATTTTATTAGTCTATTAACTTAATTAACTTCCAGTGATGACCTTATTCCAAATATATCAATATTTCTATTATCAAAATATATATTGTTATAAATATTATGAGATCTTTAATAAATATCTAATGGCCAAATAATTCATATATATATAAGTATAATAATATTATTCATATACCGCCCACAGAGGGTTTATGGGGCCCTATTGTTATATACATGAGCTAATCAATTTATGAATACAGCTATATTTAACGTAGTTATATTAAATATTATTTAGACATTATATTAGCTATTAAAATGTTATGTTATTGATAAAATTTTCAGTTTGCTTTAATATAAACAATGGTAAAGTCAAGCCTAAAATAAATTTGAATCCCCAATGGAAATTAGACAGTGGGTATATACTTTTGATATCCCTTTATACTGCTTATACATACCTGTTCCTTAATTACCTTTAGGACATTTAAAACTCACATGGGCCTGCCCTGTAGATCGTAGCAGGGCTCTTGCCCCCCCCCCTCACCTGAAATACTTGATCAAGAAATTAGATAAAAATAGATAAAGAAAACCTAACTATTGTTTGATGTCGCAACACTCTATTACAGACGTTATTATGCAATTTGTCAGTATTATAAACTGAAAAAAAAAAGTAATACACTCATTAAAGGATAAATCATAGAGTGAAGTATATTAAAATTCTTCTATAACCAATATATACAGCGCAATCTGTAAATGTATAATTAAATATTCTTGAGACAGTCTTTAATGTTGAAGGTGTTTCGATTAATCATTCATTAGCCGCATTATATATATGTTTCTTTTTTTTTTTTTTATGCGTTAGGATCTATACTGCACCATGTTATTCTATATACTCAATACACGTGTAGAAATCTGTGAATCGCACTAAGTCGTACGAATGAGTTGTGCTAAAGCTGTTAAATTCAATCCAAGAAGGGTTACCCGTATGAAATCATATCGATGACTTACTACAACATATGACCATTGAAAAGAAAAAACATGAATTCAATAAATAAAAAAATTATTACTAGCTATTTTGACAGTAAAGCACCATAATTTTCTTATCTACCCTTGTGAGCTGACCTTTTAAGGGAGCGTATAGTAGGACACCTATATATATTTTGAAACAGAGCGAGAAGATAATATAGCTCACAGGGGCGGAATAGAATGCGGGTTATGGTTTTGGAATATTAAGTAGTAAAACTCACCTTCTAATAACTACTTCTTATTTAACTTCCTTTTATTTATATTATATTATATATTATATATTCATATAATTATTTTCTATATAATTATTATTAAATATATCTATGGGTGTGTTAGCCTAATTGCTAATCCAACTCGCATTGACAAAAAGAATAGTTTTAATTGTAGATATCCCAAACAAAATTTTGTTTATTATATCAATTTCAGACTTTATATCACATTGAAATTATAGCTAATACCCAAATAGATACCTACTAAAGGAACTTGTCAGTAAGCTCACGATTGATTTTCTTGATACTTAACTTAACTTAGTAGAAGTTCTGGTGACTAAAAATGCATTAAGCTACTTATCTATAATGACATCATATATGACATTATTTTACTGAGTATACTATAAGATTAATATATGACTAATTATATATACACATAAAATGAGATTATTAATAATTAAAATGAGCAAAATATATGTAATAGGTATAGGGCACTAAAAATTAGTGATATTTAAATATGCATAATATAGATATGAATTACACATACAATAATAATAGAGCATGAGTTATTAATCTGTCAATAAGTGGTAGTGTATAGATGAAATAAGGTAGTTGAACCAAAATAAAAGATATTACTTTAAACATATAATTAAAGAAACACATATTATTTAATATAATACTCATCTCAATCGTGTGTAGGCCCTCTCCCCTAACTGAAAATCCTGCCTACGCCCATGATATATATATATAATATAGATATATATATAGGTATACTCACACTAGCAAGTGTGGTTGGGATATAAAAACCAGGGTATAGGATATATCATAAATACAAACAAATCATATAAGATTAATAATATAACTGTCTATACTTCCTATTATTTCGTTTATAATTAGGTTTAAATACTTATAGTGAGCAAACTGTTTATATGCAGATTTAATTATTTAAATACTCACTATTAATTATTCACACCCCCTGAGAGTATATATATGGTGGATAAATTTAATATAGTACATTGACCACGGAGTTCAATAAAGTTTAATTCATTCTTGATAGATTTAAATAATCTCCCTATCAAATACTTATAAGTAGCTATGACCCAAATAGATAGTGGCTCTATTAAGTATAGTAAAAACTGTGAAATAGAATAATTACTGGAAAGTATTATACTTTCTAACACTATTAGATAGTATAGTGAATAGATACTTAACATACATTGTATAAGATAATAGTATAAAACTTATCTATATATTACATAGAATTATAATAAACTCTCTTCCCCCGTATTAAATTAATATATACGGCTCCTATTAGGGCTCGAGGCCGACGGGAACAGAATGGTGAAAGGGGACGTTTTCCATACCTCCATATATAGAGGCAGAAGACGTGCGGTGAAGGTAACAACCACGCAGACCCAACCCAAAGCATATACCAAGAGTATTCGGAGACCCTCGCGCCGCGAGACAGGGAGAAGGTGATATATACGCCTAAGGCTGTCCCGGAAGGCCGAGAACCCCGACTTCCTGTCCATACGGGGCGTCTACCCTGGTCTCGGTACCCATTTAGTTTAAAAATACTGTATTATATATTATAATTTTTTTTAAACTA
>JABUQX010074295.1:0-10000 GCA_015478945.1 Trachelipus rathkii | reverse complement strand
AATAATAATAATAATAATAATAATAATAATAATAATAATAATAATAATAATAATAATAATAATAATAATAATAATAATAATAATAAATCAAAAGAAGTTTATTCTTAAAGAAATAGAATTCTTTTTAATGTTTGTTTGAAATTTTTCTTAATATAGATCAAAGAATTGACCGGTGCTCCGGTGTGGATTACCACTATACCGGTGCACAACCAACAGATTCGGTGCCTTGTGATAAGAAAAAATACAGAATTATAAGTTATATAAAACATAATTACTTTTTGGTTGTTGACAACTTTCAGCATTATTTTCAGATGAAATCAGCAAGTTTCAACTTGTTTATAAAATGTTAAATAAAGTGTTCATAATAAGTGTTCAAAAAGTGTTAAATAAAGTGTTAAATAAAGTGTTAATAATAAGTGTTCATAAAGGGTTAAATAAAATGTTCATAATAAGTGTTCAAAAGTGTCAAATAAAGTGTTCATAATAAGTGCTCAAAAAGTGTTAAATAAAGTGTTCAAAATATGTGTTCATAATAAGTTTACATAAAGTTTTAAATAAAGTGTTCATAAAGTATTCAAAATAAGTGTCACACTAAGTGTTCTTAATGTATTAAATAAAGTGTTCTAAATAAGTGTTCAAAATAAGTGTTCACAACAAGTTTTCAAAACGTTTTAAATAAAGTGTTCATAATAAGTTCGTCAAGTGTTAGATAATGTTAAATAAAATGTTCATAATAGGTGTTCATAAAGTGTTTATATTCTTAAATTGATATTATCATACTTTAAAAGATAAAACATTTCAGTAAACAATTCTATAAGTAAAATTTTTGTAAAAAAAAAAAAAAATTGCTAACTAAAATTTTACAAATAAAAATTGTTTTTTAAATAAAAAATTTATGTAAATAAATATCTTTGGTAAATAAAAATTTGTTTTCTATATATATATATATATATACATATATATATATATATATATATAATATATATATATATATAATATGATAGAGATATATATATACAACATATTTATATATATAATACTGTTTAACATTTAAAAATGAAAAAATATTCAATATAAAGCAATGCCTTTATTTTTGTATACTATTTATCTTGGCGATAGTGGTTTTGATATATAGCGCATAGAGTGAAATATGAATGATAGAATAACAGTAAATTCATTAATAAAAGTCACTCTGATTTTCATAAACATATAATCATTCACTTAGTACAGTAAATAATGTTGAATAATAATTATTAAATGTTGTTATATATATATTGTGAGTAATATGTTAACCCGGTATGTAAAGTGTTAACTGTGTTTCATACAGAATAATAATTCAAGCAAGATTTAATGAATCTATCTTTAATAAGGTATACATTACTCTTAATACCACTATATATAGTATAATTTATTTATAATATATATAGATCTATATTATATATAACATTGGTATATGTCAAAGTATTCAAACTTATATATTTATATTATAAATAATATATATAATAACAATAATTATATTATATATATATATATATAATTATATAAATATATAATATATATTAGTTACCAATTTTATTGTAAATATCGTCGATCGTTCTTCCAATCGCTTAATGTAAATCAGGGTTAAGTCTCAGATTCATTAATAGCTTGATAGCTATACAACCCTAACCTTTTGTCTTTTTTAACTGCTGTTTGAAAGAAAACCATTTTGATTACCACACTCCAATATACTTACCAACATGTGGAGAATCTTGGTAGAAGCTGGCAGATAACCTTGTCGGATGCCTGTAGAAGAGTACCTTTCACCGGTTACTATTTTAGTTTAGTTTACCGAGCTGCTTTATGTGTTGGCAATATCGTATTAAATTTTAACCATTTTATTAGTTTTGATATATAGAAGCCGAATAAAAATATTGTTTGAGATTTCAAAAAATTCTATCTAAATATTAAATTTACCCACAAATTTATTACTCCTATTATTACTCCCTCACCCACCTATAAGTGTTAGAATTGAAAAATTTATTAATTTAAATTATTATACAATATCTTTATGCTCTGATATGTTTATATATACATAATTATAATATATTATAGTGACAAGAAAAGTATCATTCTCATATATCATAGTATTTAGTATGTCAAATGGTACTTTATATTAGTGACTATAAGGGTGAAAATATAGAGATAAATCACTCATGATTCGATAGATTATAAGTACAAAAAATGTAACCAAGGCGAGAAAGACGAAGATTAAGAGAAAAAAAAAAAATAGAACGGCAATAAAAGTATATCCCTCTTGAGTAAAACTTCTCAAGGAAGCCCTAACTTTCTATCATTTCTTACAATAGAAGATGTAATATACATTATAGCCATATTGTAAAGAGCCCCTCGCACCCCAACAAAAAAAATCAACACACACCCTCCCCCTACTCCACCTACAATAGAATACAAAAAAAGAAACGAACCAAAAACTATCAAATTTTTTAACACAATTGCACAGCATTCTAGTGTCTAGCAAAATATAAAAAGAGTGTAATTTGGAAAATTTGGTTATTTTAAAAGTAAGAAGATTCAAATATTGTGTTATTGAAATCTTTGCAATATTCAAGTTCTCTCTGTTTTTAATCTTTGTAATTTTTTAATTTTTTAATCTTTACACTTTTGGTTTTCCATTTTAGTTATATTCTTTAAGTGAATTTTTATAGAAATTCTTAATATGAAAGCTATGCAATTATTTCAAATACTATCTCAGAGCAAAGATTTTTTATTCTAAATAATAATAGTATTAGTTTAAAATGATACGACAAGAATTAATTAATAATAATGGAATATTTCATAGATAAAAAATAGCAATTAAAGAAGTACAGAGTACAAAAATTACACAAAGGCCTTGTTCCCTTATATTTAACTAATAAATGAATAATTTATAATCAATATATAAATAAATAAAATAAAATTAATGATATATCAAAAATAATATAATAATAATAATAATAATAAATATAATAATAATTAATAAGTTAATACTAATACTTAATTTGACCCACCACCTAAAGCTCAAGAATTAAATCAGAATACTACTAATAATAACTAAGTCAGCCCATACCCTCTACTTAGATAAAAAGTCATTAAAACTTTTATAAATAAGGAAATTAGTCGAAAAAGAGAGCAGTAAAGAATAATAAGCGGAATCAGCTTGACATTCTTTTTAAATCGCAAACAGGTCTAGATCGATTTAATTATGAACAATATCCGTTAAAATAGAAAATAGGTTACTTAAGATATCACTTTCAAGAATCCAAATCTAAAAACTAAAAAAGAATAAATTACCCTCTATATGTTATTGACAAGCCATTGACTATTTACGTCCCAGTTTTCTCCAACAGGAGGATACAAAAAAAAGCGACCCATAAAACCTGATATGTGTATTCAATATTGTGTCTCTACAAAAGAAAGATAACTCAAGCCTAACTGTAATAAAGAATGGCTTGTAGATGCCTCTGATTCATACTGACTGTTAAAAATTATTATGCCATTGAATAAATCTCTCCAACTCCGCCGTCTCCACAACATGTACAGGCCGAGTGAAGATATTTGGGCACATGTGACCACGATCATGTGTGTGTAAGAGAGATAAAGAGATAAAGAGATATTCTACTTGCTCTTATTCATTTCTAATTCTTTTAAAACATATCTTACACGAACGGGTGTTATTGAATAATTGCTTTGAATAATGATCAGGACTTTTTTCATTTAGATGGCTGCGTGTCTACGTCCTCCTAAAACTTTAAATAAAGCAAAAACGAAAATGTTTCTCATAATATTACAAAATCAATCAAGAAATGCGAAAATTGTTACTGAGAACATTTTATAGGATATAGCATAATGAAATAAAATTTCTCTCTTATAGGTGTTGATTATGATTATTTTTTATCACTCACAGGAATCCTCGATATTCTTTACCTTTAAGTAGTAAAACTTTAATTTGGTTTTCACAGTTATATTTTAAAAATAAACATTTATTTTGTTTCATCAATGTTATTAAATTATCTGAAACTCGTCTCCTAGTTTTGAATGCCTAAGATAGTGAAGCCAGTGCGATAAATTATTAGATTAAAAAGTTTCATAGAAAGCGTGATTGTTTATTTATTCTAGAAATATGTCACGAAAAAATCAATCTCTATTGAAGCGGGTGATACACTGGTGAAATAAAATTGGAAAGGCTGTAAATCTCACATTAAAATTAAACTAATATATATATATATACTGAATATAAAATATTCAATTATATAAGTAATAAAATAATATTTAATATTAAAAAATTAAATAATATAAATTAATTATATTTTTAAGAATAAAATAATATGTTAATTAAATAATATATATATAAATAACAAAAATTAAAATAATAATATAATAACATAAAATAATAATAATAATAAATATAATAAAACAATATAACAAAATAATAAATAATAAATAATAAATAATAATAATATATTAAATAAATAAAATAAATAAATTAAATAAATAATAAATAATAAAATAATGTAATAAATAATAAATAAATAATAATAATAAATAATAAAAGGAATGTTATTTAATTTTAATAATTAATAATTATAATATCAATAATAAGAATAAATAACTAAATAATAATAATAATATAATATAATAATAATAAAAATAATATATAGTAAATTTCGTCCATAATAATGCTGAGAAAATACAATAATGAATAATTAACACTCATAAGTAATAATAGATTAAAATGACGCGGAACCCATATAAAATTATAATAAAATAGATCTATTTATGCTTCCACGTATCAAATACATATTAAAAATAATACTAATAAAATACAACAACTACTGCTAACTACAATAAACTACTGCTACCTAATACAAATATGAACTACTACATCTACTACTTAACTATTACTACGTACTACTAATATAAATAAAATAATTAATAATAATTAAAATATAATAATAAATAATATATAATATATATAATATATATAATAATTAATTAAATAAAATTAAATAATTAAATTTAATAGTTTTTCAAATAAAGTATTAATAATTAATAACCATAATTATGGAATCATTATATTTAAATAAGAAAAAATATGAATATTAATAATAATAAATAATATAATTAAATAATAATAATAATATAATAAAATAATAATATAATAATAATATAAAATAATAATATAATATAAAGTAAAATAAGAATAATAAATAATTTTTAAAAAATAAAATAATTTAAAATATAATATAATAATAATATAATAATAATAATAAATATAATAATAATAAAATATTATATATAAATTAGTAGATAACATAATAATTATGAATAAAAGATATATAGATAAATCCTGTCCCACATAATAATTACATGTCATGTCCCCAATTCAATGGCAAATAAAAAATCTTTCCGGAATAAACAATAATTTTTTTCTATTATTTTCATAGTTCATATTAAAATCTGTGAATAATAATAATAATGATCACAATAATTAAGGAGCTAAAATTTCGCACTCACAAACGACGATTAAAGGTAACTTTACTAAGCACTCTAACCTGGATAGGACCGATTAAGATTATGAACGATCATACTCTACGAATATTTGTGCAATAGTATAAGTCAATATATATAATTAAAATGCCAGGGAAAGTGGAAGTGGTAAATCTTAAAAACTCCATCCAATATTGATAATAGCACTCAATAATCATAATGTTTTTCACAGCTCCATAATTCCTTTAAATTAATAAATAAAACTACAAGAGACTAACTTCTAATTCTAATCGTATCTTGGAATATTCCATATGCCAAGTATAATTCAAATATATCTATTTGATTATAATTTTTTGATGGGTTTAGTCTCTTATTTTAAAACTTTTACTAGCACAAGCACACTACAACACGCTATATATATATATTATTATATTATATTATATATTAAATATAATATATATATATATATATATATTTATATTAATATATATATATATATTAATATAAATATATATATTTAATATTTAAATATATATTATATAATTATATATCATAATTTATTTTATATTTTTGTTCTTTGCTTTTGAAAAGCCGAATAAATGACAATAAAATATTTGTATCAATATTTATATACTTTTTAAATTCTTTAGTTGTTGTTTAAACTTTAAAGCCAATATTAAATTTTTCTACTTAAAACATCAAAAAGTTGTTAAAGCAGTGGCGGCTCGTAGCTAAAATTAATGAGGGTACTACTACAAAATATTTTCCACTCGTGTACTCCTCGCAGAACAATACTAATATATTAAATCAATATATATATATACAATACATACTTTTATCTATATAACCTACTCACCGCCTTCTAGACAACCAATTATCTTTAAAACATAGTATACATCCCTATCCCTTATATATAAATCCTATCGTATGTATATTGGTATGAGATAGAGAAAAATAATATATTAGATACTCACTAACATCGTTTATATAATTGATCTATGCGTTATATAGTATATATTATGTATTAGTTATACGTAGAAGGCCGATATACTAAAAAGGGAACAGGTTATTAGGTATGTATATTTGAGTTGGCTTTATACATATCTATTCCTTAACCATACTTATAAATCTTATTGCCAAGGGTAATATAATAATGCAGCGCTCCTTATATGCAAAATGTACTCAGTCCCTCATGAAAGTAGTCTTAAAAACTATTAATACGGTTCAGCTTAAAACGGAATGACATTGCTGGAATGCTGCGTCCAAAGTTTGCCCTGAAAACCTGTCATAAAAAAAAAAAAAAAAAAAAAAAAAAAAAAAAAAAAAAAAAAAAAAAACAATTATTACTATGACGTCTTACCAATTAAGCTACAGCGAAAAGGAATACATTTTTGGAATCCTGGTAAAATTTCACATAAGAAAATGTAAAAAAAAATAAAAAATAAAAAAAATTATTGTTAATAATTATAGTAATGATGATTTTAGAGAGTGACAACTCTGCTCTCTCACACTTTTATGGTTACTCGTAAAGATAAATAGATTAAAGCCGCCTTTCTACTTTAAAATACTTTTAATGCCTTCCTTCTGTGTGTCTCCTCTATATCTTAAAATACCCCAAGGTATAACTCGCGACCTGATGCCAGGAGTCTGAAGTGTCTCTGCCTGAGTCATTCCTGGACACAGGGTAGGACTAATTCCCCCCCTCCGGGAGAGTAGTCTCTAGCAGGAACGCGAAACTCCCCCGCTTTCTTTGGTGAGTATGGTGAGGGAATATAGTGCGCGGGGGCGTGTCCATGCCGCCCCTCCGCGCGTCAAGGTGTGAATGAGAAGCGTACCCCCCTATGTTCCCCGTCTCGGCTCGAGCCCTCCTAGTTGCTACGTTATCATATTTTGACAAATTATAGCAAAGATGTTGATTATTTATTTTGCTTCACACGAAGTATAAAAGGGTCTCTAAATAGGCCTTCTAATCATATTACTATAAGTTATAACAATATTTTTTTTTATTATTATTTTTTTTACATTTTCTTTTTATTTGTAAAGTTTTACCAGGATTCCAAAAAGTTATTCCCTACGCTGTAGCTATTGTAGTTTTGAGATATATTTTTTTTATTTTTTATTTTTTTTATTTTTTTTACAATTTTCGCACTAAAAATTTGCGAAGCATACCCACCATTGTATTCCGTTTTACTGTAGCATTAAATAATTTTTTAAGATAGCATATGCATGGCGATATAACAGACGCTGGGCCTATATATGCGCAGTCTGATACAGATACACCATCATTACTACGCTTCTTCGCAAACTAAATTAAAAGAAGCAGATAGAGTAAACCGGTGTGAAAAATATAATGTATATAATATATGATATATTAGTATATATATATATATATATATTAATATATATATATATATATATATTATATAATTATGTTATATAATTTAGTTATATATATATTATTAGATATATATAATATAATGTATTATATTGATTTATTATATGTGTTGCCTTTGTGAGGAAAAGGTAATATTAGATAGAAGTTATAATATAGGATTAAGATAAAGTAGTTTATATTGCAATTGTACTGATTGAGAAGTGATTTGGGTGTTATAACGCCACATGAAAGGTGACCCCAGAAGTATTTTATCGTATATCTTATCTTTAGCCTTGATATATATATATATGTATTATATATATATATAGTATAGAATATATATAGGTATATATTATATATATGATATTTGTATGCGAAGATAAGTCTTTTTAAAAGTTTATCCCATTTTTACAAGTATTTATTTTCTCGTTTAATTAAAGGAATCCTGGCAGTTTTTTTGAAATCTATAGAGCAAGCAAAAACGAAAAAAAGTGACAAACAAAACCATCGAAGAAGCAATTTAACAGATAACAAAACCAAAATAATGAAGTTAAAATTAGAAATAATAGGTTGGAAAGAATATCAGATTGGAAATATTTAAACAGAAGAATTTTAGTTTCTTATAAATTTGAATTTGAATTTTTGGCTTTGATTTGATCTTTAAACTTTTTTATTTGATTAGTTGTTTTGGATTTTTATTGGAGTTATGAAATAAGTGGACACGAGTGCTAATAAATGGGAGATTGAAAAATAAGATTTTTAAATTCGGTGTTTGAAAAGATGTTATAATATAAATTGTATCGAGGTTAAGTATAGGCGAGTATAGTGTGTAACGTCTTTACACCTCAAAAAACCATAAACTATGCAAGCAAATTTCTTGTTACCAACCTACCAACCACCATCAACTACAAGCTTTGCTTCTCTCTTGCGTTCTCAACCAGAAAACATCAATAAATTTATTGCATAAAATTATATATATGCAGAGAACAAAAGAAAATGTAAAAGATGTTCTTTTGTTAAGCCCTTTGGAGTACATCAGAATTAGTATGTCAAATATCACGAGAAAGAAGAACGATTTTTCTTGGTTTTTGCTAGAGAATTCATATATATCAAATATAGTATAACCTAATAATGGATTTTATGGTTGTTTTTAGAGAATTTTTTATAATTTTTTTATGGGAATATAATGCTTATATATAGAATTAGAAACTTTGTATTCTCTTGGTATAATACCACTAGGTTGCAGCAAAAGTCTTAAAAATGGAATTTTTTTTTAAAGGGACGGAAAATATTTTAAATGGTCCCTGATTTTGAAAGGAAAATTTAAAAGATAATTTTAAAATATAATTTTATATACAAAATAATCAAATATAATATCTCACTGTCCTTACCTTTAACAATAAGGCTGGGGCTTCACAATTTCAATTTAATAAGAATGAATTTTTTTTTTTTTATAACAAATAGGTGATAAAGTCGCGGAGTAAACAGAGAAAATATTGGACAAAGCATTCAAGCCACAGTCATATCACAATAGAGAGTTAAAGGGTATATTATTATTATTGTATAATACTTATATCTCAAAAGTTCACCTACTATATCTATGACGCATTATATTGACATATATGAGTGCACAGACGCTTAGTAGCTTATTTTATAAAGTTAGTAAGGGTCATTATTATAAATTCTCAAGTATGATAATAAATATCATTATACTACTAGAGTAAGATTGATGAAATGAATTAGAATTTATATATTCCTACATAAACAGATAGGTTAGGTTATGAGGGAATATAATAAGAATGGGAAGCAATACACAGCCAAATCATAAGCCTGTGAGGAAGTTACTCAAATGTCAAACACAATATATGAAAATATTGTATAAGAATAATATAAATAGAGAAACAATTTTAACCAAGCAACCTATTGTGGGCATATATATATATATATATAACGTTATATTATAGGATCGTCTATAGCGGTAAAGTGTGGGTGTAGTTATACGTAATGCACAATATTTACACTCCTTTTCATACCACCCACAATACGTAAAGCACAACATTATATATATAGTATATATATATATAAATATATATATAATAA
>JABUQX010074294.1:0-14807 GCA_015478945.1 Trachelipus rathkii | reverse complement strand
ATTCCTTCTTCTGACTCCTTCCTCCATCCTTCCGCCATCTTCCTTTCTTCTTCCTCTGTTTTGCATTCCATGCATTTCTTCTTTTTTCAGGAAGGGACCCCCCTCCGGGGGGAATCCCTGAACTCCGAATCCGAATCCGACTCGGAATCCTTTTCCAACTCCGAATCCTCTACCCAGCCTCCAAATTTCAGCCTTCTACGATCAATTTAATTTTTAAGGGGGTGCGCCCCCCCTTAGGACGCTGGGGTACGTAATCCTGTGCGGTGCGGGGCCATATACGGTTATAATATATATTTATATTTATTTATTTATTTCTTATTTTTTATTTATTTATTTATTAATTAATTAATTAATTTATTAATTATTAATTAATTAATTTTTTTTTTATTGTTTCGAAAAAAAGCTTCGCTTTTTTTCGTCGATCGAAGGGGAAGAAAATTACACGGTAATTAACTCCCCCACGGTGATTAACTCCCCCACGGTGATTAACTCCCGAGATATCGATCGGTTCGCGTTAGGCTTATTTGACCGTCAAAAGTAGTGCTCAACTACAGCGATTAATCGACTGAATTTTAAATAATTTTCTTTCGATTATATTTTTTAGTGTTAAAAGCCAACCAGAGCACGTAGAAAGACGATTTAAACATCGATATAGTGGTAATCGATCACGATAAATCGATTGGAACCATCAAAAATGATCTACCAATCATTTAAAACCTTCTAGGAACCAAAAAGCCCCCTTTTTGGGGCTAAAACCCTTGAGTTCAGGCTCAGAACCTCGGAAGTCGGTCTTCCAGACCTTAAATTCGGTCTCACCGACCTTAAAAACCCTAGGTTTGATTACCTAAAGGAATACCATAGGGTAAACCACAAAGATGGTAGGAGTCGGGGTCTCTCGGCAGTTTTGGCGGTTAGTTGTCCCCCCCTTACTACTGTAGTGCACAATTTATTCTTCTCTATACTTAAACTCTTTTCTTTTTCGAAAATGCAGCAATCTTTGTGGTTCTTCTTATTCGTTTGTATTCAAGAGGTAAAGTGTGGACGCTCTTTATATTTATATTTTCTCACAGTTTAACTTACACACTTTCAGACACCGAGAGGCTGAACATGTCTGCTTTTAATATAGTATGGAGTTTGGTCATTCTCAGCTTCTATAGGTTACATGCAAACCTCTGGTCTTACTCCAACAGAGATGATACTAAAAAATATATCCTTCTCATTATAGAGAAATGATAAGGGCTGCACATGTTTGTTTCTGTTATCCGAAGACTTTAATTGGAATAAATTTTAAATTTTCAAAGGGTTTCTAACCCGGCTCAACCTCTTGTTTAACCCGACGATGTAGACTTGTGGAGGTTTTATATCTCTTTAACTGATAAGACTTCAGGAAATTAATTTCTGCATAATCGAATAAAATAACTAATAATTTTTAAAAAATGAGAAGGTTCGCAAAAATTTTTGAAGTTCCTCCCCCCTATTTATGATTATATATGATTATATTATATTATTTTATTATTTTAGAAAAATATTAATAATACTTTTGGATTTAAAATTTCAATATTTCTGTAGAGGAGAAAAATTATCGTAATATTCAACGTTGATCACATTTATCTGTTCCACTAGATTAGGTATTCTGGGATCTCCAAAGGGATCGATATCGAATCAAAGGGGTTGATGAAACCTCTTGGAGTTTATTCTTGGAGGGTTGATTAGGAAGTTGACTTCACTCCCAAGTTCCTACAGGATTAAGGAGAGGATTTATAAATGTAAATTCTGTTCTAACAGCGAAGGGAAACAAATTTTAATATTAAGTTAAGGCCAGGGCTACGGAGTGGGAAAAGTTTTTGCACCTTCTAAATCTAGTTCCGTTTCTATCATTTTAAAACTCTCCGGCTCCAGACCTCTTAATTTTCACTTACAATAGTATTAAAATAAAATTGTTTTTGCTCCTAAACCGACTTTGGCAACGGATTCACGTGTCAAGCTTCGGGCTCTGGCTCCACAGCCCGCGGCTCCTGCTAGTAATAGTTTGAAATAGCTGAACTAGCCAATATCATTAAGGATACAGCTTCATGATAATAAAAAGCAAACAGTCATCGTTTCTCTCAATCAAAGCTGTCTAAAGAGTCTTATGAAAAAGTTCAACAAGATCATTATACTTTGGATGGTAGATAGATGTCAGAATCATGTGAATCCCGATTGGATGTAAAAGTTCATTGAAAACTCACTCTCAATTTGGGTACCTATTTCTGTGACGATGTACATATTTCGCGATGGTGCGCTGGATATGGAAAGAGATACTTCCATTTTATATTTCGGTCCACGCAGTTAAGAAGATATCGAAAAGTTGTAGAAGGATGGCCGGCTGTTAAGCAGGTGGAAAAGAACTGACAACACGAATGTGGATCGTTTCGAAACTCTGTGAAAGATTACCAACGGTTCCACAGAAACCTTTAAATAATGGTGCAATTTAGAAGCAAGGTAATGATGATAGGAGAACCCATAAATGAATATCCTGATCTATATTAGACCAGAAATAACAGGTCTAACAGAAATAACAGAAGCAAAGATTGCACGCTGTGATGGGTTATGATGTGGAGATCGTCAAAGAGCCGACTCCTATTGAGGACTGGAACAAAAGGGAGGGAGTGGGATGTCAAAGCGCAAATAAAGTTTTGACCTATTAGCTGCTTTATCTGGATCAGTCTTCTGATGTAAAGGTTTTCACGGTAACCTCAGAATGACGAAAAAATACATTAAAAAAAACGACCAATTCGTCATGGCAACAATTTAGTTGTTATATTATAGTAGAGAGGGACAAAATTGTTTTTGCCTCAGAATCATGATTCACCAACGATATGTATGCTGTATGTAGAAAAAGTAGACCAAGTATTCTCTAATGTTTCTTTAATTTTCAATCACCCTAATTTTAAACAAACAAATGGGATCATCAAATGAAAAGATAAAGATTTGTGGACAATGATGGGAAACGTATGAAATTTTTTTTTTTATATTCTGACGAATCTGACATATTTCATATAATAATCCCATTTGTTTGTTTAAAATTAGGGTGGGCAGTTCAAGATTAAAGAATAATAGGATGCTTGATTAATTTTTTTACATATCTTTAGTGAATCACGTCTCTGAGTCAAGAGCAATTTTTCCCATCTCTATATTGTGGATATTACAACGTGCCCCAATACAAACAAAGATCAAAGAGCTTTCCTTTTGATGTCTGAATGATAGGTAAAAAGCCTCAATAAATATATAAGATTTCAAACCATGAATAACAATAAAAAGATAACACCAGAATAGTTCTATTCATCACAAAGAAGATGCACAGGGCGTTCGGATTGGGTCCAATTAAACGAATCAAATGAAGAAACTCTAAACTTACAAAATTAAAAGAACACTACCAAAGTTGATTTCGTCAATGCAATATACTAGGTTTAGTCGAGCAAAGGAATTTTCCTCCTCGCATTGCACAAAAGTTTACTCAAAACCCACCGCATCTATCTAAAATCAATTTTTTGAACCTCAGCCGAACATCTATACCCTCGCCGACAACTCTAAAATCATATAATATAAAACCTGCGTGCAAAGCATTTATAAGTAAACGCAAGCTTCATTGTAGGTAAATACCAAGCATTTCTGATTTTGTGGGCTGGATATCTGCTGGGAATATTGAGAAATACTATATATATATATAGCTATACTAATATATATTATGATATACTATAACTTACAATAATATATATAAAATACTATATTATATATAATATATCAATATATATATGACTATATAGATAATATATATATAGTAGATGATATATATAAATCATTTGCCCCTAAGAACATCTACTTTATGTATCATAGAGGTTACCTGCGAATTTTTTTTTTATCGCGACCTCCCGTTCCATAGTATGTTTACCCAACTTCTGACAATATACTATATAATATATATATCGCATATATAATGGATATTCCTTCACCTTTTCCACCATACGTTCGCGTATATTAAGCGTTGCGTCAACTAATTTTAAACAAGTGATGTTGTTCAAGTTTCTGGTTTCGAAAAATCGTTTTTCCGAGGTCTGTTACACTTGAAGGCTAATTCTACATCTGAGAGATTCCTTGCAGTTATTGCAATGCAATTTCTAGTTTTCTAGCAATGGTGACATGCTAGGCCTATCCTCCCTAGCGCAGATATTGCTCTATTAATTGAACACAGGGTGCTGCTTATGCGAATATACAGAACGTTGAGTTTGGTCTTCTACACATTCAATATATTAATATATATTAATATATATATATATTAATATAATACTATATATACTATATATAATAATATATATATATATATTATATTATATATAAAATAGTATGAGATATGATAAATACTATTAAATTATACTAATATGTAATATATATATAATTCATATATATATTATATATATAATATATTAATATATAATATTAATATATTAATATTATATTATATATATATATATATATATATAATATATATATATATATATATTATATAATATATATATATATATAAATATTATATATATATATATATAAATATTCAGTAGCTGCTTCAGCTGAACTGTTGCAAAATCTTGTGCATCCTACCAACCTTAAAAGGCCAGCTATATGCAGCTTAGCTAATGTACTTACTTGTTACTCTTATTCATTTATTCCGCCTTATATTTTTTTTTTTTTAATAATATTAAAATAATTCAATAGAATTAAAATTGCACTTTCATAAATATTGGATAACCACTCCAATATATTGAAGGCGCAACGTTATACAAAAAACTAACTATATCAAGTTTGATAAGTTTGCAAAAAATTCTGCAACGCAAAAACTGGATTAACGAGGAGGAGAGGAGTTTGGTTAGTATTAAAAACAACCAAATTAACGAGCACTAAGCGCTTTTTTATAGCGCACGAATTTGTTGTTATGCAAACAGAAGGCAAACTATATTTCCTTCTTAAACAAGTGTAGGAAACATTTTGAAAACGTTTTGTATTTTTTTTTTTTCATTTCATTTTTTATTCTTTTGCACTTGGCCTGAAATTTGAACCCCAAAAGTTGTAAACGTTATTACTTTGTAGTTGTTTACTTAATTTTAATTTTTAAATATGTAGGTTCAGCTTCAATTAATTATCGTCTTGTAATATTTAAACACTGTCTAAAAAATTAAAAGTGATTTAAAAATTATTGTCAAACTAGTTGCCAAAGAAACAATTCTAAGTTATATTGAAAACATCAAAGTATTGAAAAATTTGTGCATTAACGTGTTTTTAATCATACTATATTTTATTCCTTATATAGGTATAAAGTAAACAAAAATTAAATAAAAGAATGATACTATTAAGGTCTTTAATATGAGTATGTATTAGATAGAAATCTTTTGATATATATATATAATATATACTAAATATATATATATTATAATATACCTATATATATTAATAATATAATAATATTAAATATATATTATATATATAATAATATGTCAGATGCAACCACCTCGTGATTAATGTACCACGACGCGGCCCCCGATATATAATAATATAATTAATATATATTAAATATCATATATATAATATATATATTAATATTATATATAATATATATATATACTTATATTATATATAATATATTATATTAAATATATATATAATTTATATATATTATATATATTATATATATATTCACTGTAGGATGTATATATTATAAACCATCTTCACAGTAACTCGTAACCCAAAGGATACTTTGGGACGTTTCTTTGCCCTTACACGAATTACTCAGTGATACTGTGCAGCTCACAAGAGCAGGCATTGGGGGGTTTCTCTCTTCTCACTTTTACTCTCATGTCTACACAGATGAAGATGTACGTTCTTCTCTTCTCTCTTCCGCTCTCTCTCTCTCCTCTTTCTCTCTCTCTCATAATAATATATATACTGATTATATATATAATATAATAATAATATATGATATTAATATAACTTGCCTATTACAATTAATATATATTATTATATATGATAAATAGTATTATCATATAAATATATATTATATATAATATATATATACTAGATCAGATTAAAGATGTTTGACTCCAGGCATAAAGGAACATCATATAAATAAATGTAGATTCTAATCTTCAAGATTGAGTTAAAATACATTAGTATAAATACTTTGTGGATTTTCAAATGTAAATTTTAATGACTATTTAAGGAAAAATAAAAAGAAATTGACATATATTTTTTTGTTGCTCTCACCACCCATATTAAGGTCATATATAAAATTGAGTAGTACTTAGGCCGAATGCTTAAGCCGCTATAATATTCAGTTTAATATTCTGAAATGACAATGATATACGTGAAGTTTGATAGATAACACCTTGACAATAATAATGAATATTTGATATTTTTTAATATATTTTATGTTTTTGGATCCCGGCGGTGCGGCCTTTCGGAGCCCCCCCCTCCTCATTATCATCCCCTCCGTCCCACGCAAGAAGCGGTGTGCGACCGACTCGGCAAGGGCTCCGCGGGTCCCTAGGGGGGTTTTTTAAAAATAAAAAATACCCTTGTATTGGCAGGACGTATGGATCAGGACGGATACTGCATGCCTCCCACTTCTGGGGAGAAAATTACAATTCCTATTAAATAATACATAATATTATAAATTAATATAATAATACATAATAATAATAATAAAAATCAATTAATAAAATAAATTTAATAATAATAATAATAATAATACAAATTCATAATTTAATTAATAATACATACATAAATAATAAAAACAAATCTTAAAATTTATTTTATCGGGTTAAAAACAAAAATCAAAATACGCTAAGAAAAATAAAATCTAGATAAATGCAGTAATAAAGAAAAAGTGCCCCGAAAAAATTCGTTGTTTCTATTACGAAAATTCCCCCGTATAAACTGGAGTTCAACATCTTATAAAGTTCCATATATATTATATTATATAATAATATATAATATTATTATATTAATATATAATAATATATATATTAATATATATTAATATATATATATATATATATATACTATATTATATATATATATAATATATTAATAATTAATAATATAATATATAATATTATATATATATATATATATATTATATATTATATTAATATATATATATAAATATTATATATATGGACCATTTATAAGTGGCTTGACTCCGTTAATAAATAGGTTAAGGTTAATGTTAGGTTAGGAAGGTTTGGTTAGGCTTAGGTTAAATTTAGTTATATTATTTTAGGTTAGGTTAGTCTAAGTTAGGTTGTTTACCCAAAAATTTAAATGTATATTACCCTAAAATTCTATTAAAATAATGACTACATTTAACTTATTATGATTTTTCGGCTCCGGAGTCAACCACTTATAAATAGCCTATATATAATATATTAATCATATAATATAATATTATATATTAATAAATATATATATATATGATATATAATATATATTATAATATATATCATATATATATATAATAATATATATTATATATATATATATAAATATATATATAATCATATATCAGTGGCGTATGCCGCATGGCTCATGGGGAAGCAATTCGGTATATATATAATATTACTATATATATTAAATATATATCTATATTAATCATAATATACATATATATACTATATAATATATATATATATATATAATATTATTAATAATATATACTATATATATATATATCATATATATATATAATATATATATATATTTAGTTGATGATTTTTTTACATTTAGGCTATTATTAGAATTATTCTGCATGTTTCATATATTGGTTTAATACTTTTTTCCATCTAATAAAACAGTGTAATAATGAAAAGAAACAGTTATAAAACACTTTAAAATTCCAAAATACAAATTAATTTAATTTTCTTTGGATATAAAGTTCTCAAGCTATCGTATGTTTGGCAGTTACAGTATAGGAGAACGTGAAAGACGTAATATTTTTCTGAAATAGACAACACAATCTCTCTTATAATAGAAAAACCTGTAGAGTAAGAGGAAAAAAAAAGTTACGGCACAAGTTAGATCCCACTTCTAGCGTTAGGTATACGTTGTAACTGCATCTTCGATCTCATAAAGGTTAGTTTTGTCGTGATGACTCTCCTAGTTCAGCGTTATGATAAGTTTGTTAAAAAAGTATACACAGTAAACTCAATATATGAAAAAAATCGAATAAAGCGAACCGGAACGTTTCACCCCGAGAACATTATTCTTCCCCCTGGTATTTTCACGTCCTTATTACACTAAAACACATTTTAGTTATCTCATTGGCAAAATTGACAGTCTCATTACTTTACTTATATTATTATCTTTTTAGATTTTGAATGCTGACTAATCATTCACACATCATTTTAATTTATTGTTAGTATTACATAATAACAATATAATGAAAAAAAAATATAAATGGGACATTAAATCCAACAAAATTAACGAGTCCATTATAACTTGGACAAGGTCATATACGTAGTAATATATATATCATAATATATATATAAGTACTTATAAATATATTATAATAATATATAAATATATATATATATAAAGTATAATATAAATATATATAAGCAGTTAATATATAGATAATCAATACTATATATATATATATTGATTAATATATACATACTAATATATATAATATTATATATATTAATATATATATAGATATATAATATAGGATGGCCATATATATAATATATATAAATTTATAATAATATATATTATAGCTATATATATATATATATATTATGAGTATATATATAATATATATGATATTATATATATATTATATATATATTAACATATAGTATAGATAATATATAATATATATATAGTATATATATATATATATATATAGTAGTACTAAAGTATATATATATATATATATATAGTAAATATATAAATATATATATATAAAAATATATAATATAGTATATAGTATACTAAAATATATATATATAGATAACTATATATATAAATATATATTAGTATAATATATATATAATATATAATAAGTACTATATATATATATATAATATATATAAATATATACTATATATATATATATAGTATAATATATATATAATATATATATATATATATATATAATACTATATATATATATATATACATATATACTTATATATATATAATATATATATACTATATACATCTATAATATATAATATATATCATAATATATATATATATATACTATATATATATATATAATACTATAATCATAATATATATATATATCATATATACTATATAAAAGGTTACTACACGCTATTTATGTTAATCTTCTCTTTCACTTTTATCTATACTAATCTAACAGTACTTGTTATAAAAATTCAAATGAATTAACAAATCTTGATTGAGCGTTCCACGTTCCATATCCATTATAAATTAGTAGCGCGGCCAGCAAAAAACAATTTCTTTATTTGAATGACATCCGGTCTATCCAAAGTGATTCGTCGTACCCTGGACCTTACAGTGAATTTGGAAACGAATGATTCTTTCTTGCCGACAGTTATGCCAAGTGTCTGGGAAGAGGTCTTGCCACATTTAACAATCTGTTCTTTTTCGCCGTAAAAAACACTGGAATTTGTTTTTAACAGATTTCAATATACAACAATCGTACATTCTGCTTCACTTCTGCAATTCTAATCCTCGTTTTAAAAGATTAAAAGAATAAAAAGATGTAAAAGTAGAAAATATTTTAAATGAGGAACGATAGTCTGGCATTAAAATGGCAGGATGTGATTGTTTTAAATACCTTGAAGGCATTTCAGGTCCAAATTTTTAAATATATATATATATATATATATACTATACATATATATCATATAGTCATATATATATACTATATAATATTATATATAACCAAATAAAGATTATATAAATATTTCGTAGATGTCATTACTATATCAAAATTATATAGTATATATATCATCTATATATAATATACCTATATATATATATAGTATATATTATCATATAAATAATATATACTATATATATAAATAATATATTATATATATAGACTATATATATATTAATATACAACTTCTCGATATATATCTACTTTTTTCGTCTCATATGCAGTTACAACAATTGTAATAAAATATACAAAGTATATATACTCAACATACACAAATTTATTTAGTCAATAAGAAATCGCAACAAGGTTACTTAAATTCTCAGAAAAATTCCCTTGTTACGCCAATGGAGATGGCTCAGACATTCTAAGGCTTGTATCAGGCTTGTCTATTCGCTTATTGAATTATTTTAAGGAAGGAAAATATTAATTACAATTTGAATATTATTCACGAGAGATGTATTTAAATTTTACGCACTATAATTGTGGGAAGCTTATATAAGATTTAAATTTATAATTTTCCTATCGATTTATTTCCAATGTCGCGAAAGACATAAAACATTTCACACTTCAGCTAAAACGTCCACTACCGGGGATGTAAGAAACTAAAATAGCCCCAGAGCCTTCCCTACTCGATGGTTGATTTAACACACGAAATGTGTTTTATTTTTCTAAATTAAGCTCGAAATATTTAAGTAAAATAATTTTTAAAGACAATTATCCTATTAACAAGGCATATAGAAAAGAGAAAAAAGTACTTTGGAATGAAATTAATCTTATTTTTAATTATTTATATGTTAAAAAAAAAACAAAAAAAAGTCAATTCTGCTGGAAAATGATTGCGTGTGGATCAAGATTCTTAAAATGCTTTTGGCATATTACTTGTAAAGCAGACAGGATGCATTACATTGCCTCTACTCTCTCTCTCTCTCTCCTCTCTCTCCTCCTACCTCTCTCTCTCTCTCTCTCATCTCTCTCTCTCTCTCTCCTCATCTCCTCTCCTCAGCTCTCTCTCTCTCTCTCTCTCCTCTCTCTCTCTCATTCGCGTCAAAATGATAAACAATACATCGTATCCAATACTATTTATGAACTATACAATTAACAATCTAACATTAAAAATTGAAGTGAAATAGCAGACTTACGTAGTATTAATTGGTAATCTAAGAATTGGAATAATTTAAAACTTTTGAAAAATCATCTCCTTTTTTTACTAGGAACTGTCCATAAGCATCCATTGGGGACCGGCAGGGCTTGGCTCTACTCGATCTAGCTACATCTACTCTATATCTAATCTTACTTCTATCATTATATATATATATATATATATACTAATATATAATATATGTATATATATATATATACATATAATATATAATATATATACTATATATATAATTTATATACATATATATATTATATATATATATATATTTATTATATAATTTAATTTAAAACATAAAATATTATTATATTATATATATATATATAAATATATATATAGTATATATTTAGTTTAATACTACTATATATATATATCATACTAATATACAATAATATAGTACTAATATTCTATATATAGTATATAAATATATATACTACTATATATATTATCATTATATATATAATAGCTAATATACTATATATACTACTAATAATAAAAAGTATAATAATATAATAGTAAATATATTATATATATATAATTTCTGTATAAAATCATATATAGTATATATCATATATATATATATATATACCTATATATATATAATAAATATAGTAATAATATAATATATATAAATAGACATATATAATATATATTTCAATAATCTATATATATATATACTATATATATAAATATAATATATTATAAATATTCATCATATAATATATATATATATACTATATACAAATATTTATTCCTTTTTATTATTAACTATATATAGTTAATAATAAATAGTAATATATATAAATAGTATATAATAATATATATACTACTATATTATACTATATATATATATATAATATATATATATACTATATATAAATACTCAAATACATTCACTTTATATCATAATACATATATATATATATATATATAATATATATACTATACTATATAAAATATAGTCATAACATATAGTATATACGGATTATATATATAAAAAGTCTAATCCATCATAGTTCCACTACTATATCTATCCGGTCGTATCTAACTATCATATCCTGATATCCCTATATATCCTCTATCATATGTCTGTCTATCCTATCTATCTACTATTCTATCATAAATCCTAATCGATCTATATCTCATCCTGTCTGTCTAATTTCTATTCCTCCTGCCATGCGACATCCCTTGTTCGATAAGCTAATTTATCTATTCATATCTATCTATCTATCCTATCCTATCTATCTATCTATAAATTATGGAGCATTATATTATATACTATCTATACATTATTATTATATCCTATATATATACTATATTAATACTACTATTACTATATTCATTTATATCTAAATACTATATATATATATATATATATATTATATATATAATACTATATATACTATATATATAATATATAATATACTATAGTATATATATATACTATATATATAATACATATATAAATATACATATAATAATATATCAATTAACAAGAAGGGATTTCTCATAGCATTAAGAATTTGAAATTTGACTTTGAAAATATATTCGCACAACAAACCACAATATTTCAGTTTGTATGTTTGTCCCATGCCATAGTGAAATAAATATTGAAAAAAAAGTAATTAAAAAAAAAAAAAGCTAAAAATAGTTATTGAAAGAAATAAGAAAATTGTGAGTTCAGTAATAATTTTTAATTTTTTTGAAATTTTATAGGTGAAATTTAAAATTGAATAACCTCTTTATTCTTAGTTATATTATTATTGATTATATTTATTATTATTATTATTATTATTATTATTATTATTTATATATTCATGTATTATTATTATTACTTATTATTATTATATTATTTATATATTATTATTATTATATATTATTATTTATTATTATTATTATTATATCAATATATTCAATTAGTAATATTATTATATATATCATTATTATTAATTATTTTATTATTATGTATTATTATTATTATATTGGATTATTATTACTATTATTATTATTATTATTATTATATCATTATTATCTATTATTATTATTATCTTTTGATGCTTTTTCAAGCCTCTAGAAAATATTTCTTCAACAGAAAAAAATTTCTTTAGTATTATTCTTGAATAAAATAAAACAATTGATATAAGTATAGTACCAAACTTTCGTCCGTACACTTCGACATTTTCAAGGAATAGAATTTTATTTTTAATATTTGAACCAATTTAGATAACATATATATATTAGATTTAAACTATTACAAAAAAAAAATAAATAAATTAAAAATTAACTAAATTTAAAATTAGAGAAGTTAACTTTTTGATATCTTAAAATGTTAAAAAAATTGGACATTTCGTATATTTTATGTTATGTTTATCACTGGTTTGGTTTATACTTCCTTAAGAGCAATGATGATTCCCTAGACGCAATTCCATACCAAATCATTTTTTCTTTTATGATGGAGAAGCTTTCTTTTATGCTGTTATCGGGATTGTTGTGGTGTTGTTGAAATATTTTGTTCGGCTTATACTTATGTTGCCGACATTCTCATGTAGGTATCTGGCTAATCCGATATAGGGGCGTTACATCCACTTTCAGAGATATTAAATCGAATACACAAGTGTTACTATTCTATCCACCATCCGAAAGCGACTTCTCGAGATAAGATTGAGTAGCACCAGAGCTCAGTTCAATGCTCTATAGTACTATCTTAATATAAGCTTCTTCCCGTCTTTTGCTTTAAATATGCTCTTTTAAAATTAATTTTAATTTTTCTTCTTCAATATTTCTCTTATATAATTATTTTCAATTATAAAATATTACCACGAGCTTATCGTTTTACCGTTTTCTTATGAGTCGGTATGGTAAAATAAATTATTCAAAAGTGTTCTTTTATAGTTTTCTCTATAATATTATAGAGAGGATTTATTGTTTATTAAATTCTGCGTTATTTCTTTAATTTCTGAATACCAAAAAGGGTCACAGTCAGACGATACTCTTTAAACGCTTCGGTAAAACTAAGCCGTCTTATGTATCAATTTTGTTAGCTTAGGGGCAGTGAAAAGAATCAAATTCAAGTACGTTCCATTTATCTGTATAATTTAACGTAGACACTCTATCAACTTTTTCCATCCTCTTTAATTTTAATATTAAACATCTAAGAAATTAATGTAGTTTTATTTTTTTGCTCTTTAAAAACAAGTAAACTTTAAACCACTGAGATCTTCCTATTTTGGATTTGAACTCTTGAATATGTTCCTGATCGTTAAATATTGACAAAGGTGTCGTTCTATGTATGGTATGTAAATAGAAAGGAATGAATGGGGCGTTTTCGATCAAAAAATTTTGTTTTCTACCGATGACACTGATAGAAACAGCAAAGTTGGTCCTAAAGTGACTCCATAGCATCACGCCATTTTTTGAATATTAGTTTTACCATTGAAGCTGAAAGGTGTTTTCGTCGTACATATATATAAAGTAACCTTTTCAGAATGTCTTCTCTATAACTACATGGCGGTGGTTTTATGTCAAGATGATAAACATTTTCCTCAATATTGTTTAATAGTTTCAGATATGGAAACATTCGTGAAAAGACTCTCCAACATCCAGAGATTATTAATTTTGTTAATCATCGATAATGAATTAAGGATGCTGTTTACTTTTTCCCAAACAATTCGTCTGCTTGATTTAACT
>JABUQX010074293.1:17500-18993 GCA_015478945.1 Trachelipus rathkii | reverse complement strand
TATAATATATAGTATATTAAATATATATATATTATTAGTTATTAATATAAGATATGTTGTATGTGTTGTGTTGTGTGTGTGTGTGTGTGTGTGTGTGTTTAAATAGTTTATATGCCATTATACATCTAACATAAATCTGCATTTAAATTTTAGTGATAAAGTTGGTGAATAAAATTATTAAAAACCAAAACAAAAATTCTCTTAAATATAAATTGAAAGAATTTTTTTTATCAATTATTTTTTTTTAAATAAAAAAAAAATAATAAAAATAAAAATAAAAACAAATAAAAAATATTGAGAAAAATAATTGTTTCTATCGAAATATTTTCTTTTTTGTTTTGTTTTATTTTGGAGTCTGTCTTTGAATTGTCGAAATTAGGAACGATATTTTTTTATTACATTTCTGTTTAGATTAAGGCCAAATTCACCTACCTGTTTCACACAGACATTGAAACTGACACTGATGCTGACACTTACACAGGCACTGAAACTGAAACTTACACTTACGCTTGCACTTACACTTACACTTACACTTACACTTACACTTACGCTTATGCTAATACTTACACTTTCCCTTACACTTACACTTACACTTACACTTATGATTACACTGAAACTTACACTTACACTTATGCTTACACTGAAACTTACACTTACAATTACACTTACACTTACACTTATGCTTACACTGAAACTTACACTTACACTGACACTTACACTTACACTTACACTTACGCTTACACTTATGCTTACACTGAAACTTACACTTACACTAACACCTAAACTTACACTTACATTTATACCGAAATTTACATTTACAGTGACACTAACTCACAAGTTGAAGTCAGTTTCAACAAATTCCCAAAGTTGTTCAATATCAATCACAAAATAAACTTCAAGGAATGTGGTTGGCTTGCGGTTGTTTCCAACCATAACGTGACTGCAAAACAACAACAAAAAAGGGTAGAGGTGTGTGTGTATGTTGTATGTGTGTGTGTGTGTGTGTGTGTGTGTGTGTGTGTGTGTGTGTGTTCCGTGGGAGATAAGCCTAAAACGCTCGAAGGAAATCCGTTTTCCTATATTGGAAATGTAACTTCAAACGAACACAAAAACACATGCATTAATTTAGTGATTTTTGCCAAAGACTGGTGCGGTGCGGTTCGCTACATTGTGGTGCGGTGCGGTGCGGTGCGGTGCGGTGCGGTGCGGTGCGGTGCGGTGCGGTGCGGTGCGGAAATTCCGGGCTTCGGTCAAATTTACATTAAATAATTTTTCAAACGAAATCCTCAGAAATATATATATAATATATTATATATAATTATATATATATATAATATATATATATACTATATATATATATATTATATATATATATATATATATTATAATAATATATATATAGCTTCGTATTAGGTTCAGTGGTCAGCAAACTCATTAGTTCAACAAGCCAAATATCAACCAGATCACAACGATTTGAAATTTCTTTTGAGACC
>JABUQX010074293.1:0-5000 GCA_015478945.1 Trachelipus rathkii | reverse complement strand
AGGGAAAACTTAAACTTTATTAGGTTATAAAGAACGAAGAAATAAAATAACCTAATACTAGCTAAACAAAATAATTGTAAAGTACTAATTAACTTAAAGGAACACTGTATGCATCTAGTACCGGCAGGGAAAAAATGATCGACAAGGTCAAATGGTCGACATTTTGTAACCTAACCTAACCTAACCCATAACCTAACCTAACCTAACCTAACCTAACCTAACCTAACCCAACCTAACCTAACCCTTAAGCCTCAACCTAGCCTAAACTAGCCTTAAACTAAACCTTAACCTAACTAACCTAGCCTAAGGGTTTTACCCTAACCTAACCTAACCTAAACACTTAACTACAACTTAACTAAACCTGACTTAAACCCTAACCTAACATAACCTTAACCTAAACCCTAACCTAACCTAGCCTTAAACCTAGAACCTTAACCTAACTTCTCAACATATTCTAACGCCTGCGGCGTGCGTTTACGGAAATTTTTTTGATGTGTCGACCCATTTTCCCAAGTCGACCATTTCTGCTAGTCCCCCGGGGAAGGACTTGATGAACACAGATGCACACTTATTTAGGAGTAGAAATAATAATAATATAAGAGAATAAAAAAATAACAACACCAAGAGAGCTCCGGTTTAAATGCATACAAACACTCGCGCGCACCACGAGCTACACACACACACAACACACGAGAACACACACACACACGACACACACACACACACACACACACTCACACACACACACCTACCACATCACACACACACACACACCAATATATATATATTATTATATATATATATATATATCTTATGATTATATATATATAATAATATAATATTATATATATATTATTGGTACTTATTAATATTATATAGCATATTAAAAGCATCATTTAAATAAATATAAAATAATTAAATTATATATAATATCTATATAGGATAATAACTATATACATTTTAGTATGAATATATACCTATCAGTATATATATATTATTATTCTTATGCCACCACATGAAAAGGATTCTCTTCTGTACGGAGGCAAACATCTCATGTTCGTAGAGCGCTCATTCTCCTCTTTCAACAAGGAATTGCAAATTTGAATACTTTGGCTCCTTGGATGACTGTTTTCTCTTCAGTATTTTCCGAAAGAGGTTCCTTGGTGATTCCTTTGAGGTGAATGATATGTCAGTTGCAATTTCCGGCCATGGAAAACTTATCAAAGTCTAACATATCCCAAATTCCTCTTCATCTTCAGTTAGTGTTTATTTTGGCTTTGAAAACGCCCACCATCGTTACTATCTGTGCTGTTGCCAGGGGTGCCTGATAAGGGCGGCTTTCCACTTCTGTGAACTCTCCTTTTTTTTTTTTTTTTGTTGTCACACTGAGCAAGCTCCTCAGGCGTTTATTGCTATTTTTAAATGCCATTCTAGAATATGGTTCCGCGCGAGCGATGCCATTCTTGTGGGGTTTCAGCTAGCTTAAGGAATTCCTTATTATAACCTTTTAATTTAGTGATGAGACGATTAATCGTCATCGTCATCGGCAAAATCGGCATATTTTTTCTCAATCATCATCGTCATCGGCAATTTTTGCTCTAATCGTCATCAAAATAATATTATTTCTTTTATTTATTGTTTAAACTAATAATAACTAATAATAATAATAATAATAATAAAATAATAATAATATTATAATAATAATAATAATAATAATAATAATAATTAATAATAATTCTGTTACATAAAACAGCTAGTTGCCCATGAGAATAAGAAGAAAATGAGAAAATGGGCATATATATACTCCGTTTTATTATTTTGAGTTTGTCATGAGGAGTTGCTACGTACGTAGTAATAAATGAACTTTCTCTGAGCGTTTAAATTTTAGTGCTATATAAAATAGTAAAATACGATTGATTGTGCATTCTTAATTATGCAATTAGTCCGTATTATTAAAGTTTTATTAAAAGTAAAAGAAAATTCACATTAATAAAAAAAGCAATTTAATGGGCGGCTCCAGCTCCGTTCCGTGTTTCTGGGAAAATCTTTCCTACTTTTTTCTGTTAAAATTGCCATGGCAATCTAAAATAGTAACTAGTTGCATTCGATATTCTATAAAGTTTTTTATGTGTTGTACTTTCATATGGATCATGAAAACAAGCAAGTAGGCATATCTACTGTAGAATGGCCCGGCTTGAGATTAATTCAGATAGGCCGCCCTTCCTTCCTCTCTTTTCCCTTTTCCCCCTAAACACCTCTTTAACACATTTTTTTCGATGGATTCGCACCATCATATATTTGACCAATTAAAAATCACTATTTATTTCATCGTTCGTTGTATCCCCTCCGCTAGAAATTACGAAATAAAGAGAAAGCAAGAAGCCACATGGGCCTATCGAACCTCTCCCAGTCAACTAAATATCAAACACATGGTCATGCAACTTACACCGCACCCTAAAACTTGTCAATATCCTTAACAATATAACATATACGCCATATAGCGCTATTTAGATTAAGTAATGCTAGCACTACCAAACCTTAATAAATATTGCATACAGGTGGTTACAACATCTCTGCAGTTACTTAATAATTAACTAAAAACCCCCAATTTGCAGTCAAAATATACTATATGACTCCTAAAACGTCCCTACACATAAAACATATCCAATCTTTTCTTAAATGTTCCAAGTGTTACATTCAAAATTCTCCTGCAGCAAACCAACAATTAACAACCCTAATACTGAATGAATTTTTTTTTATATGAAGATCACAAGACTTCTTCATAATTTTCTTATTGTGTCCCTTGATCTCCCGTCCATGGTACGCTATAAAGAATTTATTGATCTCAGTGTTATCAATATATGTAAATATTTTGTAGACTTGTATCATGTCCTCTCTAAGAAATCGCCTTTCTACAGAAATCATTCCTAACTAGTTCATTCTCTCCTCATAGCTCTTACCCTGTCAAACCCTGAAATCATCCTTGTTGCTCTATTTTGCACTCGCTCCAGCATATTTATGTCTTTTCTTAAATAAGGGGACCAAATTTGTGCACAATACTCTAATACTGGCCTAACATAGCTATCACACAGTTTACTTATAACTTCCGTACTCTTGTAATGACATTGTAATTTATTACACCTAGAATCTTATTAGCTTTATTCCTGGTTTCCCTACACCTACTGATTAGCTATACTTTTAGATTACTGCGGGATTGTTGCTTTGTTGGCGCAAGTCGCGGTGTGTGACTCGGGGTGGGAGCAACATGCTGTTTGATCAAGTTTATTGGAGGAATACCAAACCTATGTACGTGAACTCAAGTCAGTAATACTAAACAATAACCATAAAATAGAAAGAAGTATAAAATAAAAAAAAGGTAATAATTTAGCTGAGGTGAATAAACTTTACGTAACTATTACATTAAAACTATAAACTTATAATTTACAAAAATGGTATCAAAAAGTTCTTTGAAGTTTTTTTTACCGATTAGCGTATATTATAAATGGATATTTTTAATAAAATAAGAAAACGCTAGAAAACGTAATTTATAACTTTTTTGTCTTCGTGTAGGGATTGAAGAATGACGCCCCGGAAATGCGTTTCTACCCATATCGATACATCGATATTTATTAATTATCGATATTATAATTGTTTTATCGATTATCAACGATTTTATTTTAAGGCGTTTTCGATTTTGCACTTTTGCTAACGAAATTTAGGAAAATGCTAAAAAGTCGTTCGTTTATGTCAATTTTAGCACAAATTTAGTAAAATGCTAACGAAACGTTAGTAATTTCCTAAATTCTGTTAGGTTGCTCTTTCCCGTGCTTACCGAATTTTAGGAAAAAATAATCACGAAAAATGTGTAAACAAATAAGATTGAGGCGTAGTAGTTCGTTGATTTGATGAAAGTTTCATTCATGAAATTAGCTTTAAATCTAATTTCTTCCAAATCGATAAACTCCATCACAATAGTTGATCAATTATTTGTAATAAAAACCATTTGTTATTTTTTTTTATTATTATTATTATTCCAACCACGTGCTCCATTAGAACAGCTGATCAAAATTTTTGTAAACAATCGGTCGATAGTCGATTGTGCCCGAAATTCGTGCTAAAACTGGATTAGCATTTCTTATCCAGCGTAAGCACAAATGCAAAAACGAAAACGGCTTTAAAGGCGTTTTCGATTTTGCACTTTTGCTAACGAAATGCTAAAATTTTGTTCGTTTTCGTCAACCTAGCACAAAATCGTAAAAAAATTTATCAAACGTAGTGAATTTCTTTAATTCTGTATGATTATTATTTTTATACAGAATTTTATTCTTATATTACACAGAATTAGTGACATTTTTTTTACGTTTGGTGAGCCTTTTTTTTACGATTTTGCGCTAGGTTGACGAAAACGAACAAAAATTTTAGCATTTCGTTAGTTATTTGTACTTTTCAACGATTTTATTTTATTAAAAAAATGTATGTAAAAATTAAAAATATTTAAATTAAAAAAATAATAATAATTGGAAAACAATATTTTCTACGTAATGTAAAAAGAAAATAATTTATTATATATATATATATATATGAAAGAAAGAGAGGAGTATAGTATATATATATATATATATATATATATATATATATATATATATATATATATATATGATATATATATATATATATATATATATATATATATATATATATAAATATATATATATATGTATATATATATATATATATATATATATATGTTATATATATATATATATATTTCGTCAAGTAGAAATTCTATATGCAAAGCCCGCGTGTGACGTCATACTCACACGTCAGACTCTCCGCGTTACGTATACTGTGACGTCATGACTAATTTTATCGAATATATATATATATATATATATATATATATGTTATATATATTGAAGCGGCGCACACGAAAACGCGAAAGGTTTCACGATAAATGCGAAACGGTTAAACACCCAAATTATCGAACGCATCGAAACGGT
>JABUQX010074292.1:15000-20000 GCA_015478945.1 Trachelipus rathkii | reverse complement strand
AGATTTTAATAATAAAGTGATTGATAAATTTGCTCAATCAAAAGATAGAACAGCGGACTTTCTTTTAAATAAAATTGTAAAGGTAAGTTACATAACTTTTTTAAAATAATTGTAAAATTTTTTAATTTTTCTAGATTAATGCTTTACGGTCATCAATGCTCTCGTCACACACGCCCATATATTATATTATTTCACACGTTAATAATAATATTACATTACATAATATTTCATATATATATATATTATATAGATATGATATATATATATATATATATATAATAATATATATATGTTAGTTATATATATATATATATATATATATATATAAGATATATATATATATATTTGTGTGTGTGTGTGAGTAAATGCAAAATGCAACTACCAATATTTTTTAGGACGAGCCGCGTGCCTGATAGGTATTATTATTATATATATATATATATATTATACATATATTATATATATATATATTATATATATATATATATTATTATTATTATATATATATATATATATATTATTATTATTATTATTATTATACATATTATTATTATATATTATATATTATATATATATATATATTATATATATTATTATTATTATTATTATTATTATTGCTATACATATATATATATATATACATATTTATATATATATATTATATTATTATATATAAATGAAGATATTATTATTATTATTATTATTATATTATATATTATTATATTATTATTATAATATATACACATACATACATATATACATGCATATATATATGCTATATATATATATATATATATATATATATATATATATATATATATATATATATATGTTATATATATATAATCTCTTTCTACTTTCAGAATTGCAAAATGGGAAATTTAATAGAATTTCAAACAGAGCATCATATACCTCGAATTCTTTGCAAGAAACTTCAGAAAAACTAGCAAAGTCAAGCTATTGAAAACTGTTGGAAGATAATATGGAATAGAGGCAAGAACACTTCGCCGTCACAGGGATAAGAAAGTTTGTGAGCCAGGAGTGGTGTGTTTAGGTCGCTTTAGACCAGAATTTAACACGGAATACGAATTGGAGTTGGTTGATCAGATCAGAATTATGTAAAAGGGTCTATTTGAACTCTCTCTTAAAGACTTACAACGTCTTGCCTATGATTTTGCAACAAAACTAGGAATCAAACATAGATTTAGTAAGGAAAAAAAAGTTGGTAGGAAAAAATTGGTTGAAAAGATTTTTAAGTCGATATCCTGAGATTTCGCCTAGAAAACAGAAGGAATGAATTTATGCCGTGCCATTGAGTCTAACAAACTTCAAGTAAGTAGATTTTTCGCCTCTTACAGAGAATTGTTGGAAAAAGACCGCTTTACCCCAATGAGAATATGGAATGTTGATGAATACATACATCTTCAAAAATAATAGCTACAAAAGGAGTGAAAGAGGTTAGTAAAAGGACTAGTAGGGGAAGAGCAAAAAAGTCACAATGGTATGTGCTACAAAAGCTGCAAGAACATATGTTCCTCCAATGTTTATTTTTCCAAGAAAACGAATGGTTCTCACGTTAATGAAAATTGCTCCATGCGTGTCAATAGGCGTTTGCACTCCAAATGGTTGGACAAATGAAGAGTGTTTTGCGAAATGGCTTGAACATTTTACGTCTATTGCTAAACCCTCGTCTAATGAGCCTCATATTTTAATATTAGATGGACATACTAGTCACAAAACTTTGTCTGCAATCGCACACGCACGTTCCAATAGAATTCATATGATCACCTTACCACCTCACTGTACCCATAAAATGCAACCCTTAGATCAGTGATTCCCAACCTTTTTGTAATTCACGGCACCCTACTTAAGGCTGTGGAATTTTTGAGGCAACATGTTATTATAATAATAATATTAATAAATAATTATAATAATAATTTTAATAATAATAATAATAATAATAATAATAATAATAATAATAATAATAATAATAATAATAATAATAATAATAATAATAATAATAATAATAATAATAATAATAATAATAATAATAATAACAAACACAATAATAATAATAATAATAATAATAATAATAATAATAATAATAATAATAATAATAATAATAATAATAATAATAATAATAATAATAATAATAATAATAATATTATAAATCGATGTTATAGCCAAAAAAATGTAAAATTCAACATATAAAGTGACTTCACAAATATAACAAATATGATTTTTCTACTGGAGAAGCTTAGATGAGAGATTTTCTGTTGTGTCTTTTTTTGGAGCTTTTTTGATATATTTGTGAAGTCACTTTATATGTTGAATTTTACATTTTTTTGGCTATAACATCGATTTATTATATTGTGGAATTATTAACAAAATATTTATAATAGCCATTCCCACAAATAAATTTCATTTCTGCCTGAAGATGCCTCGAGTTCGGAGGCGAAATATTGCAACAATATCAAGTCTTCAACAAAGCTCTTAAGTCCTGAAGAAATGATCTCGACAGGAATGGTTTTCTTCTTAGCCTTCAAAGGAAAGAGAATCCGACGAAGCGACTCTGAGAGGAAAGTCCGACACTCTTACCTTTTGAACCTCCAGGATGGCTGTAAGCCCCCTACTTTAGAGCTGTTCGGACTTATGGACACCCTTTCTGAGGAGTGGATATGATTTTTCTACTGGAGAAGCTTAGATGAGAGATTTTCTGTTGTGTCTTTTTTTGGAGCTTTTTTGATATATTTGTGAAGTCACTTTATATGTTGAATTTTACATTTTTTTGGCTATAACATCGATTTATTATATTGTGGAATTATTAACAAAATATTTATAATAGCCATTCCCACAAATAAATTTCATTTCTGCCTGAAGATGCCTCGAGTTCGGAGGCGAAATATTGCAACAATATCAAGTCTTCAACAAAGCTCTTAAGTCCTGAAGAAATGATCTCGACAGGAATGGTTTTCTTCTTAGCCTTCAAAGGAAAGAGAATCCGACGAAGCGACTCTGAGAGGAAAGTCCGACACTCTTACCTTTTGAACCTCCAGGATGGCTGTAAGCCCCCTACTTTAGAGCTGTTCGGACTTATGGACACCCTTTCTGAGGAGTGGATATGATTTTTCTACTGGAGAAGCTTAGATGAGAGATTTTCTGTTGTGTCTTTTTTTGGAGCTTTTTTGATATATTTGTGAAGTCACTTTATATGTTGAATTTTACATTTTTTTGGCTATAACATCGATTTATTATATTGTGGAATTATTAACAAAATAATAATAATAATAATAGATTTTAAATTTAAAATATCTATAAAACATACCTGTTAAAATTTGAAATGTGGAGTTTGTGGTTTAGAATCGATTAATAAGAAATTTGGGCTTGATGCTTAGAGCACAAATATTGTATGTTAGGTCTGATGTTTGATAACGCAACAAGCATATTTTCCTGAAGATTCAACAATCTATTTCTTGTTTTGCATTTTATTGTGACCATTGCAGAGAAAACTTGTTCACAAAAGTATGATGTTGAAAATGGCAAAAGGAAACTTGTAGCTTTTTCTACTAGGTTAAGATACTCCTTTTGTATGCTAAGCCAAAAATTAGCCGCTGATAAGTCAGTCTTCTCAAGTTTAATTTTCAGTAAAGAATCAGCGCCGAGATCATTAAATTCGTCTCTTTCAGAAGCTGTGAAATCTAGTTCCTCAGCAATATCTGCCTTGTGAAATGGGGAAACAATCCACTCAAGATTCTTAACGGAAAGAGAAGGAATGGACTTATCTACTGCATCTTGATATATATTGGTATTTTGGTCGAAAGAGTGCGTCAAGTGACTGAAGGACTGATTGGTGAAGAACAAGGTGCGTTTAGAAGTGGTAGAGGATGTGTGGATCACCACCAGTCTTGGGGTAAGAAAGATTAAGAAAATGAGGGAGAAGAGGAATAAATTGTATTTAGGTTTTATGGATTTGCAACAGGCGTATGATAGGGTTAATAGGGAAGCTTTATGGCAGGTGTTAGTGATATATGGTATTGGTGTTATGTTATTATTGGCTACTCTTTATTCAATTTCACCCTTCAAAATTAACTTTATACTTTTATATTTCAAAGTATTTTGACATGAATATTTATGTTATAATAATAATTTTTTTATTTGTATTCTTAAAATTTAAGTATTATAAAAAATTTTAAGGTATTTATCTTTTTTTTAAAATAGTCGAAATAAATCTTGTAAACAATTAATTTATATTTTACTAGTTTTAAATATATGGCAAACTAAAATAATAATAAAGAATGAAAAGGTGGAAGTACAATCAAAGTTTACCATATTATTAAGTTACCGCAAAATTAGCTATCCCATTTATAAAAGTTTTTCCTTTTTTACGCCACTCGCGCGCGCGATTTCTCTCCTATTTGAGACAGACGAGAATTTTTTTATACGTTTTTAAAATTCCCCTAAATGAAAGTTTTTTGTTTTGTTTTTTGTTGAAAGTTTGAAACTTTTGATATATATATATATATATATATATATATATATATATATATATATATGGCAAAGGTCCAGACTTTGATCACCTTTGCGAACTCGAAAAGTATGACACTTACAGAAAAACAAATTACATATTTGGAATCAGCGTATAAATTTATTACCAGAGTGTAAAAAAAATAAAAAAATATATATATATATATATATATATATATATATATATATATATATATATATATATATATATATATATATATATATATATATATATATATATATATATATATATGGTTTGATTTTTTCTGAAACTAAAAATTTTTAAGTATCATATCCGTTAATAATAATATAAAGTGTAGAAGTTAAATTAATTTTATATAATTCGTCGCTGTCAGGAACAAATCTCATAAGTCCATTTGTTAAAACTAAACTTGAAACCATCAGAGAAAATGCAACATTAGAATTTCAGCTGATTTTTGAAGAATGTGTAAGCGCATCTGAATCTGAACTGAGTA
>JABUQX010074292.1:0-10000 GCA_015478945.1 Trachelipus rathkii | reverse complement strand
TACTGTGACTTTTTTCTGAAAAAAATTTCTAACAAAAAAATTTGTTAAGAAAAGTTAAGTTGTTTTTTAAGAAAATTCTTTAGTGGCAAGCTTCTGGAATTATGCCGGAAGCTTGCCACTAAATAATTTTCTTAAAAAACAACTTAACTTAACTTTTCTGAACTTAGAAATTTTTTTGAACTTAGAAAATTTTTTCAGAAAAAAGTCACAGTACAGTATCTACAAATATGCCAGGAAGTGGATAGGAAAGATATCAAAAAATATATATCTATACTAATATCAATAAGTTTGAAAGTTACCAAATATGTGCTATACAGTGTACCATGGTACCAATTATAAATATAGTTTTTTTTTTTTGGCATAATTGTGGTATATGTATAAAATTTAAAAAGGTTCACAATGATATGGCAAATTTATTTTTTTTAATATATATATATATATATATATATATATAATATAATATTATATATATATATATATATATATATAAATATTATATAATATATATATATATATATATATATATATATATATTATATATATTCGTGAATGGGACATTAATCGTCAACGTCATCGTCATCGGCAAAAATCGGCCATATTTTTTTAAATCGTCATCAGTCATCGTCATCGGCAAATTTCGCCGATTATTTTGCCGGATTAATTGAACAAATATTAAGAATTTCGAAGAAACTATTAAAAGTCAATTAAAAAAGAATAATAATAATACATAATAATAATATAATAATAATAATAATATAATAATAATTTATATATATATATATATATATATATATATATATATATATATTATATATATATATATATATATATATATTATAATACACAAATACTACTCATATATATATTATATTACCCATTCTTGCTTATGGTATGTTACATTCCAGTGCCTTTAAGTTTCGCCTTATCATTTCTGGCAAAAGATAAGTGGTAGTATGCAGCCAACCTAACTACCACCGTCCCTTAGTTGCCTTCTACGACACGCCGGACATACGATGTGGGCAATTTTTTCTCCCTACACGTATGGATATAAGGGATAGGGATGTCTGCAAGATGTTGTCTAGAAGAGGGGTGTGGATATAAGTATGTGTATATTATATGTTGTCTGGAGATGACGTGTATGAGCACAGACGCAGGCTTTAAGTGAAGGAGATTAAATTCAGTAGGAAATACAGAAGATGTAAGAGAATTCCAAACAGAGGTGGTGGGAAAGGAAGCACCACAGCAAACTAGCCTGGAGTTACCAATGTCAACCAATTCTCGGTGCGCAGATACAGCACCTATTGTGCTACGAAGGCGTCGTAAAAGGTGGTGGTACGCGACGAGTGATAAGTTCCCTCGACACTTGCCGCTGCGGTACCTATAGGATAGAGATAAATCATCAACATCGCCTCGCAAAGATAGAGGGTCAAGTGAATGGAAAGGTACCAGAACAGTTTATAAGCCTTTTTGCCGTTGACTCGACCCTTTCCAAAAGTCGGGTGAAACCAAAGCCCCCCCCCCCCAGATATTGGAGAGCAGTACTCCATACATGGGCGGATTAGACCTTTGTGTAGCGGAGCAACTGAGAAAGGAGAAGGTCTCACAGTCTAAACAGAATTCCAGTCTTTTGAGGCGCCCTAGCACACCGTTGTGGATGTGAGGTTCCTTAGACATTTTTTTGTTCATGTTAAGGCCAAGCATGTTTATCATTGTCAACAGGAGAGACGACAGAACCGACGAAAGAGACAGGAAGATTAGAAAGTATTTTGGAGAAGGAAGATTTGTAAAGTTGATGGGTTTTTAAAGAAATGAATTTCACAAAGTTATTTCATATCCATTCAGCGAGAATAAACATCAGGAAAAGATTTAAAGACGAGAGCAATTCCAGAGTAAAAGTGGGCAGTAGAATTTGGATATGAGTTAAAGAATGAAGGGTCAAGTCCATTGCGGAATACGAGTGGTAGAAGTTAGAGGTGCAGGTAGAAATCAATTAAATGAAAGTAGGAAATAAAGTAGGAGATAAGACAGAACCCTGAGGAACACACTATTGACAGAAAAGAGAAGAAGTCGGCCCAATAACAACAGCCGATATTGAGCGATTTGAAAGAAAGCAAGACAACAGTAAGCAAAGAGAAGGAGGAAACAAAGGAGGGGAGGCCGTGGAGAGCAGTGACGCGTGCCAATCCCGGATTCCAAATGCTTTGGATATGTCAGCGCCACCACGCAAGCTCCCGTAGTTTCCTAAGAGCGAAAAAAACCATAAATCGGTTAGATAGGAAATTATATCGCCAGTAGACTTCGTGCCAACGAGAAGCCGTACTGGCGATCGGAGTGAGTTTCCAGATGATCTAAGAAGGGAGTTGAAAGAGTTTCAAAGATTTAGATAGAATACAAGTGAGAGCTACAGGGCGATAGTTTGAGAAGGGACAGAGCGGCTTCCTTTTTTCGGAATAGTTTGGAAAATGTGAGAGCTTCCACACTGAGGAGGGAAGTGCTAGGATTGAGATATAGAGAATATAGTTGAGCGAGGGCCCGAAGAGATTAGATCAGATTGAATAAGAGGAGAAAGGCAGATTACAGAAGTTGCTAGAGATGAAAGATTTGTCAGTTTAGGAGAACCAAGGAGGTCAGCGCACTCTCGTTTAATGAAAGTCTCTCGACCGTTAGAAGATGTCGAAGAGTATCCCTGCAACGATTTTTCTAGCTGAATTAAAATTAGCAAGAGTGATAGGAGAACCGAGAAATTTTTCCACCCCGATAGGCACTGTCTCTAGCCTGAAAGCCAGGAGAATAAAGCACGATCGAACCATGGAGTGTTATGAGGAAAGAAAGATTTAGTTAGAAGGAATAAATAAGGGAAAGAAAAATCTTAGCTGAAGAGGGACATGAACCTTGCTTTCAATCACATCCACGAATTTACAGCTCCTTCCTTAATCTTTAAATCTTATTACATCCATAATTTCTCTTATTGAGGTAGCCAATTTGCTATTCATCTGCAACTTGGAAACCTTTACATTTAAGTTTCCCTGGTTAATATTTGGTATACATGTATGAGAACAGACCACTTGACCTAGAAAATCGTTACGGACCACAAACATGTCTCTCATTTCCATTAATAAATAATTTTCATTTTCATTGATTAACTATTAATATTATTATTATTATTATTATTATTATTATTATTATTATTATTATTATTATTTATATTATTATTATTGTTATTGTTATTGTTATTATTGTTATGTTATTATTATTATTATTATATTATAATATTCATTATTATTTTTTATATTATATATTATATTATTATTAATTATTCTTATTATTATATATTATTATTATTTTATTATTATTATTATTATTATTATTAAGACCCTAAGAATCAAAAATTTGATCGCTAAAATAATTTTTGGAGGTTGAACCCCCTGACCCTCCTGTCTACAGCACTTATATATATATATATATATTTATATATAATTATATATATATATATATATATATATTATATATATATATATATATATATATATATATAATATTATATGATATATATTATTATATATTAATATATATAGAGAGAGAGAGGAGAAGAGAGAGAGAGAGAGAGAGAAATTTTTAAAATAGTTTTTTTCAATTAATCGTCTCGTCATCCGTCATCGTCATCGTCATCGTCAACGTCATCGTCATCGTCATCGGCAAAAATTTTGATAATCGTCCCATCACTAATATATATATATTATATATATATTATTGGCAGAGAAGATTTGGCAGGGTGTGTAAAAAGGAGGGGTTTGAAAAGTGAACATAGATAAGAGTAAGGTTTGGTTGTTGAGTGAGAGAGGACAGGTCCTTGGTGTGAAGGTTATGTTTACATGCGTGAGCAGCTGGAACAAGTGTCTGACTTTAAATATTTCAGGATCTGAACTTTAAAAATTTAGGATATATGTTGATGAAAAGGGAACGTATGATACAGAGTTGTAGTAGGAAAATTGTGAATGGCAGGAAGGTGGCTGTGCAATTAATTGATTGTGATTTTGATGTTATGGACTTAGTCTGAGTGGCTAGGGGTCTTTACATTTGAGGTAATGTTGTACCCATGTTAGTTATTAGTGGACTATGGTCTTCGAGCGACAAAAGTAAAAGGCAATCATCAGAATCCTAAAAGTCACAACATCGATGCTCTATAATAGAGACCATCTACCATGACATCAGGGGATCATCACACAAAACACACACACCCTCACCACAACGCCATGACTATGCCATCTCGAGCTCGAGAAGAACTTGGAAAATAACAAATGAGGGACAATGCATGACATGCAATTAGAGAGTTGAAATGTGGTATTACGAGTTAAGATGATAAATGAGAGAATAGTGAAAGTACGTCAAGATTGGTTTGGTAATGTAGAAGATGGATGATAGTGGTGACTATTAGCGGAATGTATAGTGCGTGAATGAATGATGTTGGCAATCAACCTGCTAGGAGACAAACAGATAAAAATAGCTGGACTTGCAGTACAAGATAAAGAATTCCTGGAGGAGAGAAATATGGTTGCAGAGGTGAGAGGGATCAACGTGCATACACACTATGAGTAAATGGCAGGGGTTTTGTGACCTTCCTCTCAACAAAACACCACTTGCGGTCAAGAGGAAATGCCACATCAATCACCGCCTCAAACCACCAATTGAATGCGAAAGATGGCACTAATAACGTGGTAACTCTGTTCACTGAATATCCTCTCCAACCACCAAACAGCTCATAGGGTCGAACGCATCTATTCCTGACTGTGATGAATTCTCTCACTTAATAGGTATAAAAGAGACGGCAGATAGGGCTCGGGCATTCTTTCTTCGAATCGCCATACCATATCTCTTCAACTACTCTTTCTGGTTTCTAGTGCATCGTTTGGCGAGATTAAAGAAGGTGGATGATAATATATAACTATATATCCTATAATAATATATAAGCATACTAATATAATTAAACGTATCACTAACCACCTCTCACATATATAACCACATCTACATAAACTACTATACAATAATACACTATTAATACTACCGCTACTACCTGAACACTCATCTCTCAAACTCAACTTACTGAATCACTACACCCTAACCCACAAAAAACTAACTCCTAAAACACACTTCATTACGATCACCCTACTACCTACATTCTATAAAACACCCACTAACAACTATCTATTTAATATCTCTATCACTACTATATCTCACTACTAAATTATAAATCACATCACACAAATAATACAACGTTACTAACAATACCTACACATCATAACCTATACTATAATCTATAACCTACTAACATATATTAATATAATATATATAACTATATATAATAATACCCTAAACCCAATACTATAATACCTATTAATCTATACATAATACATTATCATATCACATAACCCACTACATATAAACTTCTCCTCCAAATAATTTAAAGTACAATAAATCACTACCTACTAATATATCAATAGGGGCTGGCCTATGGTCGTGAACATTGAATTAATCACAAGTAGAGGAATCTTACGAACGATCTAGAGAACGTGGTACTGTACGCCGCTCGTTCTGAAAGACAAGGACGCAGTAAAATCAGTAGAGGAAATAAATCATTAGAAACAGTATGCACTATAGAGATGAGCTTTCGGTCATGGGAAAGCGTTCATGAATGAAAGTCGGTTGGTTAAGCAGGATCCGTATAGTGGAGAATCTCAATCCACTGATGTTGAGAGAGACCACGACGGCTGGAAACGAGAAAGAGATCTTGATCGCGAGTCCAGGTAACCGAATGTCCTCGAATAAGTAGAGAAAAACAATGTGCAGACTTGGCAACAGGCAAGAGAATAACAAGGTGCATGATAGGAGAGACATGACAGTCACAGAAGGGATTTTGTACCATCAGGGGCCACATCGACACATTATCGGCTCACAAGCTTGGGCCTCCCCACAGCGAGGATACTCTCCAACCACTTACATAGCAGACCCTACTTTCTTACCATATCGGTAGAGATCGTATCGCACATCTCCCAGACCAAAGCTAACACACACACCCACACTCCACTCGTAACATCGCGAGTCCCACTGTCACTTCACATAGGGGTCCGGATTTCTTCTGCCTGATGACCGCTATCACTAATTAATCACATTGGCAACTATACAGAGGTGGTAAGCTGCGACTTTCATTTTCGACGACCTTATGTCATGTTCTACCGCAGTACTGAACCGATTCTTTATAATGCCATACGTCGACATCAACCATAATCCTACCGCCAATCCGAACACGCCCCAAACTATAATGGCTAAAGGCAACAAAGACACGGACAACGTAGCAAAAGAACAAGAAAGAACCGACAGCAATTGCAATAACTAACCTAATATATATATATTTGCTATGTCAGAATTTTTTCTCCTTGTTCATCAAGCTGAATTGTTAAAATAACTCTAAATTTAAAACTAAAAAAAAATTGATAAAATGTTACTTCATACCAAATCTAAAAATTAGTAAAATGTACTTTTCATAATATTAATTTATTTTCCAATATTTTTCTCTACCTATTTTTGTACTAAGGTTAGACTCGATCAGTTAAGATGGATTACCTTGATTTTATACAACATCGCTGGCAACCTTTTTAATACTTTAACTAAATGTTAAATTTGCTGAATTTGCATTTTTTGCACTCTTTTGTGTTCTAGTGATTTGTCTGAGGATCGTTGAGTATCGAGTTTTGTTGGAGTGGCATGTTTTATTTTTTACTTGATTTTTTCAGTTATCATCATTTAAAACTGGTTTATTTTTGCTCAGAAGTTAGGTGAAGTGGTTTCTCAGGAATAAAATCTCTGTGGGAGCATAATTCTCTAAGGGCTTTCATTAACCTCATTTGAAGGGAAGATTCAGGCAAAAAGGATATAGCTACATCTTTTCCCAATCACCTGCCTGCCTCGAAAAACAAGGCGTAAGTAGAGATTCTCATTTCTGTTTTGGAGCTTAAAAGCTCTGTGACCTAAATCATATAGTATATATATATATATAATATATATATATATATATACTATATATAAGATAAATATATATTATATATATACTATAACTATATTATATATTATATATATCATATATATATATATATATATATATATACATACATAACTATATATACTATATATACTATATATATATTATAATATAGTAATATATATATATATATACTATATATATATCACCTCCAATACTATTTATATATATATATATCATATATATATATAATATATATATATATATATACTATACTTATATATATACTTACTATATACCGTATATATATATATATTAATTATATATATATTGGCCCCACATATATATATATATACTACTATTACTAATATATAATATATCATATATATATATATATATATATATATATATTATATATATATATATACATATTATAATACTATATTATATTATATATATATATATATATATATATATATAATATTATATATAATATATTATATAATATATATATTTATATATATAATATATACTTCGGTATTTATATATTATCCCTCAGAGATGAAGGTCAAGTTTGCTTCTTCAGAACCTAAGGAGAACCCTTTAAGATATTACAAACAACTCAATGACATTTATATCAAAAATGTTTTATGGCTTCAGTTGCCATTAATTTCTTAGAATTTAATGTTAAATTTTTATTTCTAATAGCTAATGGATGAGTTGGATGAGACTTGCAGTTCTGTTTCATCAGAGTTGGAATTGCCTGACTTACTACCAGCTAATGAAGAAAATGAAGATTTCATTTTTGAAACTGATTCATATGCTTTGCAGAATAATAAAGATTACCAAGATCTCCTCAATTGTTTATTCAGACTTGAATCTCAAAGGATTTATATTACAAAGGTAAAGGTTCCTAGTTTTTCTTTATTTATTTGCTTTTGATAATTTACCTTAAAAATACAGATGATCTCTTGTTTAACATGGTTTTGATTACTATGAAAAATTAAATCTGGTGTTCTATTATTTAGACAATCAGATATTTTATTACCGTAATTTTAAAATTGCTTTGTAAAAACTGCAAATAGACAGTTAAGTTGAAAGCAACATTACAATCTTAGCAGATTTGAGAATTTTGAAATTTCCATTCAGAATAATTAAATTAGATAGTGTGATTTTGAAATTGAGTAGCAACATGCTTATGTAGAGGGTTCAAAAGAAAGAGATGTCCTGGTCTGAAAAGAAAGAATAAGCCTATTAATTAAAAGAACTTGGAAAAGTGTTTTTTATATTAGTGTATCAAGCAATGATCAAATGATGTGTACTTTAATGTTAATAAAAATGTGCATTTGCCAAGCTCTCAATAATCAAATTATTTGTAATCAAAACATGTATTTAGAGAGGAAACACTCATAAAAGTATTAGACTGATGTAATAAATATTCACTAAATATAGTTCATATTTTTTTTTTATTTTTCTTTGTAAAGAGTATTTTGTTCAGTTAAAAGAATACCAGTATACTTAATTTTTTTTTTCTTTTTAAGATTTCCTAGCTCTCATTCAAGAATCATTTTCAATTTTTCCCATGTGTTTTATGTATTCAGGTCAACATGGTTGTAATATACGTCATCTGATCATCAAAATTAATTGATCATGTTAAGTGAGAGATACCTGTATATACTTTGTTGTTGTTAAACATTTACTTTGAATTGTGACATACTTGTAATCATAACTGGTTTGTTTTAAGTACATTTTTAGTCTCAATTTAATCAGCTGATTCGGGGTTGTGACAAAATAAAAACATGCTTTAGGCTTTTAAGTTTTTTTCACACCACACAACTCCTTAATGCGTTCATTCCTCATTTTTTCAATTCTTCTCAGTTCTCACACCTAACACGCCCCTAAGATTGTCCATCTGAACACATTGTGCTTTGGATCTTTTATACCTCTTATTGCAGACCATAGTCTCACTACTATACATTATCATAGTGAACAACATACCCTCATGCAAAACCATAGCGCACTCAAGACTTAGTCCCTTAATATCTACCAAGGATTTAATTGCACCAGTCACCTTCCTGCCATTCACAACTTTCCTACTACACTCTGCATCATCCGTTCTCTTTTCATCCAACATATATCCTAAATATTTAAACTCAGTTTCTTGTTTCAGTTGCTCACCATCTAACATGACTTCACACCGCCTACTCTCCTCACTCACTGCCATAAAATTACTCTTATCTACATTTACTTTCAAACCCACTTCAAACCCCTCTACGAATTCTCTCAAACTCTCTTCAAATTCACCACACAAAACCAAATCATCCTCAGGCAATAAACAGGGCACCCTCCTTTCTCTTCCATTCTCCATCATTCTAACACTTTCCAGTGCCACCCCAACCTCTGATTCTTTCATAACCCTATCCATATACAAATTAAATAACCAAGGAGACATAACACATCCCTGCCTCACTCCGCTATTAATTTTAAACCAATCACTTTCGACTCCATTTATACTTACACACGAATCACTGTCCGTCACACATACACTTTTGATTCATTCAGGGAAAGCTACCACCAACGCACCAACCTTGTCACTAACACCTGCCACAGAACTTCTCTATTAATCCTGTCATCCTCTTGCAAATCCATAAAACCTAAATACAATTTATTCTTCTTTTTCATTTTCTTAATCATTTGCTTCAATGTAAAAATTTGATCCACACATCCTCTACCACTTCTAAATGCACCTTGTTCTTCACCAACCAATCCTTTAGTCACTCGACCTACTTTTTCAAAAAACATCCCAGTATATATCTTCCCTACAACACTCAATAAACTAATTCCCCTATAGTTCCTACAGTTCCCCCTATAAAACTATATATATATATATATATATATACATATATATATATACTCTTACTTATATATATATATATATATATATACTCTTCTTTATTTATTTAAATA
>JABUQX010074291.1:32500-54685 GCA_015478945.1 Trachelipus rathkii | reverse complement strand
CTTTGTTCATAACACCATTTTTACATACTTTTATTATTATTAATTATCATTATTATTATTATTATTTATATTATTATTATATTATGATTATTATATTATTTATATTATTATATTATATTTTATTATTATTATTATTATTATTATTTATTATTATTTTATTATTATTATTATTATTTATTATTATTTATTATTATTTATTATTATTATTATTATTATTATATATTATTATTGATTATTATTATTTATTATTATTTTATTATATATATATATTTTATATATATATAATATATATATATATATATATATATATATATATATATATATATATATATATATATATATATATATATTACATATATTATAATATATATATATATATATATATATATATATATATATATATATATATATATATATATATATATAGATAAAATATATATATATTATTATATAATATATATATATATATATATATATATATATATATAATATATATATATATAAAGTACTTCCCGCCCATCCTCCTGCCCGAAGCCCACCCTATTATCACTGGGTGATAGAATTGTCACCCATGAGATTTCGACTTTTCGTCTGACGGGATTGAATATTTTTTCCCGCCGAGTCCGATTTTTTGATCCCTGATCCCGAAATTTTGAGGCTTCGAACCCGCGTTCGCCGCAATTTCCCGCGTTTTACTGCAAGTTCCCACATTTTTCGGGATTTCAAGCGTTTTTAAAGCTTGAAGCGTCAAATTAGGGGTTCTCGGGGTCAACGAGGCGTTTTATGAGGTTCTGAAACTCGGCAATTTAAGTCAAAGGCCGATATGACTTGGCATTTCGTAAGGTCGTTAGAATTTGACGCTTGAGACGTCAAATTAAGAGTTCCTGAGGTCGGGAAAGTCATTTGTTTAGGTCGGTGTGGCATTTGGAACAAGGAATCTAAGTCAAATGCCGACAGACTTGGATTTTCTCTAAAATCGTTAGATTTTTAGCTTGATACGTAAAATAAGTGTTGCTGAGATCGGCAAAGCCGGTTTTGAGGTCTGGTTGGCATATATTCGAGTTTTTAGAAGGGCTAGGAACAAGTCTTACAACCCACACTATTTTATCCCTTCAATTTAGGGGAGTTCTACTTAACGTATAACCCTCAAAATTGTTAATCCAACTGGTGATGACGCAACCATGTCGTATATGAAGTTACGTATCCATGAGACCGTGTGGTGCGGTACAGTACCGAGTTAATAAACATTCGTATAATAATACAATATTGGTGTTCTTATATATGTTATTGAGCCAGTAGATTTCGAATATGAGGGTTTAAGAACCCTCAATGGTGTCTACGAGTCCAAGGATGGGAGCCCCCAACTGAAATAAAAGAAGAAGAAATGCACGGAGTACATAAGAGAAGAAGAAGATAGAGGAAAAAGGTAGGCAATTGATGATTCCAGAGGAATCAGAAATGGTAAAGTTCCCATATGAGTTGGGCCGAACCATAAAACGGGGTTTTATACATAAAATGGGTTTATCCATAAAATGGAATAAACAGCTATTAATTACTACGTAAACCATAGGTCGGTAACAATATATATATATAATATATATATATTATATATAATATATATATATTATATTTATTATATATATATATAATATATATTATAATATATAATATATATATATTATTATATATATTATATATTATATATAATATATGAATCTTAGCACAAAGAGCTTATTATTATTAAAGCCTCTCAAACCTATCTTTCTTAAATATATTGTCTATCTTAACCTATACAGCTTTTCTCTTCGATGTTACTGTTAAAATCATGCCCAGCGCCGTCATTTGCTTTGCATTCTCACAAAGATAACCCGTTTCTAAAGGTTGAAGACGACATTTATATCTCAAATCTCATTTTCTTTTCATAAACGTCAACTAATATATTTTTATCCTGAGTTGAAACATGAATATCTTGTTTGCTATCTATAAGTTACATTTATACTTTGTGTTTGTTTATTTATATTTTTTTTTATTTTAAAAATTTTAATAGTTTTTTATTTTATTTTTATTTCTGTTAAAAAATTATTTTGTTTTAAAACTTTTTTATTTATTTATTTTAATTTTATTTATTTTAAAAAATTATTCTGTTTTAAAGCTTTTTTTTTCAAATTTCAATTATTTTTAATTTTATTTAAAAAAATTTATGTATTTTTTAAAACATTTATTTAATTTTTATTTTATTTGTTTAAAACATTTTTGTTTTTACTATAATTTTTATTAATTTTATGTTTATTGCGTAAAAATATTGCCTTTTAAAGAACCTGAAGCAGTAAATCAGTAAAGCAAACTCCCAACGATCTATGATCTATTGATCTATTGATGCAAGCCATATTTTTTTAGTCTATCATTTCGGCTAAACATAACAGAGAAATAAGTTCTTTATAATAAAATAGAACAGTAAGTGTAATAGTTTTACTGCACCCTAAAAGCAGTTAAAATCAGTAAAGCAATCAATCCAACCACACCCCTCTAACCCATTCATGAATCATATATTAGATCTATTGATCTATTGATCTAATTGAATCTATGATTTCAAAGTCATATTTTGCGGTATCATTTGTGTACAAAACATGAATGAAATTAGTTCATTGAATAAATTATTGATTTTATTTTCAAAATTTTATTTATTTTTTGTTTTTTCTTTCCCTCTTCTTGTCTTTTGCGGCATAACAAAAAAAAAGCCCCCAAAATCGGCGATAAAATAGTAATAGTTTCTCATAGTGTTTACAAACTTTTACTTTAAAAGAAAGATTATTATATTATTGTCAGTTCTTAACTTATTAAACATATGAGAAATTCTGATTTCTTTAGCAATTTTATTTTATTATTTTTAAACTTAACTTCTTAAAACTATTTATATGAAATAAAAAGATTTATAATGCTCAAAAATGTTGATTAATAAGAATTAATTAAGATTGTAAAACTCTAATCAACTGTTATAGTAAAATCTATAAATTAAAAATTCACCTTTGATCACTATTCATTTCTAATTAAGAACTCGAATATTAAAGTTGCCCGCTCTTTTTAATGGAAATACCTCGAAATATGCACGTCATCATAACTTATCATTTTTCATATTATAAATTCTCTTTCTCACTCCCCTTCCTTAGCATACGATGTACCATGATAATAGAGCATCTCTAGTAATTTAGTAGAAGAATCTATTATGTTTTAGTCTTCTATGATTATTTATAATTTTTAGTTTTTTTTTAGTAAATTATCTGTATTGTAATAAATTTATACGATCTTCAAACATTTTAATTACCTTTTGAGTTGCTCGAGTAAACAGTTATTTGACTAAATTTTCTGATACTTGAAAGTGTTTTCATGATAAAATTAGTACTAAACGGTGTACTTCGTTTATTATGAAGTGATTTATAAGTTAATGAAATGTAAGTCATAACTTTTTGATACTAGTTCGAAGGGCAAAATTAAGGATTTTAGAATTATTAATTTTAAATCTGTATTAAGTTCATAAGTGCTTTCAATATTTATACTCGCGGGACGTTTTAATTTCATTAATTTATTAAGTTTATTATAATTATCTAATTTATCTACTTTATCTATTTTATATTTTTTTATTTTAATCGTTTCACTACAACCATAAGCTCACGTTGTATGAATCTTTCGTAACTTAAATGCCCAGTGTAAATGAATTTTCAAACGAAAAGTGTTCTGCACGTACATTTAACTGGTAAGCGGTTCATACAAGCAATTTCTCTATTGTTTTTTACACTTATATCAAGAAGTATATCTACATAGAATTAAATTTCAAAGTAATCAAAAGACCCAAAAAATATTTTTTATATCCCCTAGTGGGTGGACTTACAGTAGTAAAACAATTTTGCCAAGAACTTCTCTCTGAAATTACGTAAAATGTAACATCCCCACTACGATTCCGCGCAGAGAATTGGCCTTACACAAGTGTTTCAACCATTGGTCTACAACTCTAAACCACTGTAAAACACCTGCACCAGAGGTACTCATGTCCAATTATTCTGTAGATCATGATATGTTTATCGTATCTGTTGCATGAGTGATCCAACATTTTTCATTCGATAAAGTCAAAGAATTTTTGTTCTCATAAAAGTTTCATATAAAACTAAAGTTATAAATAAAGAGCTTAACACCCTTTTAAATAAATATTGAAAATACAAAATGCTTCTTATTATTTATTTAACAGCATCGTATGTAATCTAAACGTAACTATATACTTAACATTAAATACAATAACCAAATCTATTATTTTATGTATAATTTATTGTCCACTTCCAACATGTTGAAATATAACAATCAACGCAACTAAACCATTGTCTGCTAATAAAGTCACTAATATTATTTATCTAAATCTATGCTTTAACCCTAACCAGTAAACTTATTTTAACATCTGCTTGATAGCCTAACCAAACTCCAAAATACTCTAGTGGTTAATAAAATATTTATGTTCACTTTACTGGTTTCAATCAGAAACAAATTAATAATTAGATTAAGAAATTCCCTCTGACTAAGAATGTAAAGAAATTAATAAGTTCAAACTTATTTTCGCGGTAAGCGCGCTTGTCATATAAGATATACACGCTTATTGTTGGCATTCTTCAATAATACCCGTAATGTATATAGGAGAGAAGAAAAAATTAAATGTGAAATGCTTGGTCACTTAAACAACAAACATGAGCTCCATTCAGAATAAATTCAATTGACATGTAGCCCTATAAAATACAAATGCTTCGTTCGACAAAAACCTTTCCGAATTTTTTCTTGTACGAATAAAACTGATACATTAACCAAAGTTCGCGTCACTTGTACTCATAATGACACAGTTAAACTCAAGTTATATTTTTGGGCAGAAGATAATTGGGATCGTCACAAAAGTAACTCTTCGTTCAATTTATCTGTGTATATTGAATGCCTCGAAAGCCTCAAATTTTTTTTGATATACTTATCGTTTTCGGAAACATATATTACAAGTGAGAACCAAACCAGCATGGAATGCGAATGTTAATATTTAATATACCGTAAACAATAATTTGTTATATGATATCCTATATCTATACCCACATTACATTTATGTGTAGAGTTCTGAATTTTTGCCTTGTTACCAAGACTAATGAATTTTAGAGTTTATTTTGCGTCTAAATTGAAACCTAACACAACATTGAGGGAAATTAGTTAAAACTGAAAATTAATGAAAACCTATTAATAAGTTACAATGAACTATCTTGTATTTGTTTAAAATGGTTTCAATATACTTTAGCTAATAGTAAAGCTGACAAGATATATACACACTATAATAACACCGTCACGTGACGCAAACTGTGACGTCACGCACACACAATTGCTGCTCTTTCTCTTGTCATTTCTCTGACACACTAATCATTATGCATTACTTATTGCTTATTATATATATTCAGCGGGTAATTTAAATAATTAATTAAGTTAACTAATTATATATATATAATCACTCATAATTATAATTTTCCAGTAAATAATGTTAGTACCTGTAGGGCTATATCACAATCTTAAATATCAATAATTCATAACATAACCTAATTATTTACCTGTTTTATTTATAAATATGCTTTAAAATTGCCATCCCAATTGAATATGCAAATTATGTGTATATGTGAAATTATATAAACTTATATATATAACTATAAATCAATCATAGACAAAGGTGTGCTAAAGGGTGGTGTGCTTTTCTGCTGGCCATAAATCAGACCTAATCTAGGATATTTTTAAGTCCCCACTTTCGAATATTTTATGGGTCCGATTAAAATCGTAAGTGTCTAGATACTTCGTAATATCGATACGTGATCCCGATATTTGTAATATCGATTACGAGTATTGTACATAAACTTACATAGGTACCTCTTCCTGCACCCTCGAGACTTACATCCCACCATCATATCCACAACACACACCACAACTACACTATACTCCCCAGATACACCACGACAACATCTAACTACTCACTCCCACGCGACACACAAACCCACACACACGCACACCCAACACATACAACACGCTCAGCTCCTCCCCCCCCCGGACGCTTCCACTATAATTATTATAAGAGACCTATATTTATACGTTTAAATTATATTATATTATCCGACTCAATAATCACTTAATAATAATAATTTGTATTATATATTAATTATTATATATAACTTGATCACGGACTGTTATTTCTAAAACGCTCAATAGCATCGAATTGTGTGATTATATATTATATATATGTAGATATATACAAATTTACTAAATGTATATATATAATGTAAATATTATTATATATTATTAACATTATTTTTAATGCTAAAACATTAAAAGTAATGGAAGTGCTAGAAGGCAGAATAAGCGAAAGCGTGTGTCGGATAGACTTAACTACAGTTTACTAGATTTAATATTTGTTTAAAGTTTTATTTTATTTATTATGTTTTCTTTATTGGTTTTTTAAAGTTTTATTTCTTAAGTTTTTATTATTTTTTATAAGTTTTATTTTAGAATTTTGCTTATTTATTTTTTAAATTTATTAAACCTTTTATTTATAAAATTTAATTATATAATTTATATATAATATATATATTATTAAAAAGATTTTACTAAATTATATATATTATGTCTGCCTATTAACTTACCTTTCACAAAGTTTTTTCCTAATAATCTCAAAAACTACAACAGCTATTCAGGGAAAATAAGGTTTTAATACTTGCTGTGATATTAGTGGAAATTACCAATTTTAAATGTGCGGATAATGTAAAATAAAAAAATATTATTTGTATAAATTTTAAAGTAAAATAAAGTGTAGTCTAGAAAGCCTTGTAGCGAGACTATCTCTATACCGAATTTCATACGTTAATAAATTTAAATCAGACTATACTAGATAAATATTTTTGTTTTTTTTCCTATATCTAAAGAATACCCTAAAGCTAAAGAATACCCCAAGGCAGGAGTCGGGGTCTCTCGACTTCACCGGGGTAGAGACTATGTATGGAATTGGACTATTTCCTCTCAACCCCAATCCAGGATGAAAAGGATAATCCCAAGAACCCCAGCTCTTTGGTAATTGTGGAGAGGAGTGCGTGTCGAGCGGGGGTCCTTCCGGTAAAACCTCCCTATCCGTAAAGCACACCACTCACGAGCGGGTATGCGACACCGTCACCCCACCTGTTCGTTCGCCCCATTGCTCCTTATACTTTTGAACAGCTTGATGCATATGTTTGACCGTGTAATATAATCTTTGTTACAAATTCATATTTATTTACGTTCTATTTTTATGTCTATGACAATTCTAGTGTCCTATGTGACACATCGGCTCGGAGCTAACACACCTCCCCTCTCAATATTAGAAAAAAGTACAAAATAGTTATTAGGTTTTTTTTTTTTTTTTATTTATGTTTACATTTTCCTAACGAAAATTTTACAAGGATTATTCCCAAAAAGATGTAAATGTGTGCTCTATTTACTCCTTGTGAGTCTATTTTGTTACTTATCCCTGAGAGAGCTCTCTGGATGTGGCCTTTTATACTAGAAAGCATGTGACAGCTACGTATAATTAAAATTCATATTAAACCAAATATAAATGACCTTTGCAATAACTTTGAAATATAACTTATCCTAATTTAAATGACTTCTTCTTTAAACAGAGGTGAAATACTGTCTCTTCCGATTATGTTACATGAAAAATTAACATTAATTATATTTTAAAAAGGCTATTTCAGAATGCTATGAGTAGAACTCTTATTTGATCTAATATTTGAAAAATTTAAAAATTATTTTGATGAGAGTTTGAGGTAGTCATTATTACTTTCGAGCCACCAATGTTTACTTATGAAATCTAAATAAAACATTAAAACTTTTCTAATCCCATATTTTATTTACCTAGCCTTATCTTTCATTAATCTGACACTTACATAGTGACACGTGTTCATACAAACCTTTTTCTAGTATCAACTAAAATGTTGTAGCATTGCTAGTACGATATAATCATTTCTAAAATGGTGAATCATTCTTACATCCTGATCACAACCGTCTATTTACATTTACTCGTGATCCTCTATGCAAAACTAAAAGCAATAAAATTGTCAGTTCAAATACCTCACGCAACACAGTAAAAAAAATTACTGAATTATACAAAATTTAATAATAAAACAAGTATATAATTTGTGAAATCGGTAACATCCAATATCAAAATACTCTATATTGAATACAATACCATTTCCACATCCACTATAAATAGTACGATAATAATATAACTTGTGACTAAACATTAAACATAAATATAATATACATTAGCTATATTATAATATATATATATATATTATAATATAATATATAATATAGGTTTTATGCGGTAAGACCAATAGATCTTGGGTATAAACGATTACACAGTATATCGAAAATCGATTTTAAAAAACGTTATAATATACGTATTGGTCAGAAAGTAAACTTAAGTATTTACCCAGAGTATATATCTACATAGATTGATATATATATACTATATTATTTAACTAAACTAAACATTTATATATATATATAATAGATATAACACTTATTACAATACTTATTTATCAATCAACTATATTTATATATATATATATATATAATATATATATAATATAATTATATAATAATTATAGTTATATATATATATATATATATAAATATATATAACATGACACACCACTCACGTTTGACAGTAACCCCTATTCATGGGAGGGAATGTGCCACGCCAAATATATTTCATTCACTAGCGCAAATTACGCAGTAAATGATGCATAGATCAGCCACGGCTTTAAAGTTGCGAGGAGATTAATATTAGTCAGGGAAACACAGAAGATGGAAAGAAGAACATTCCACAGAACAGACATTGGTATGGCAGTGAAGAAGGAAGCTATCGCAGTGAACTACGAGCTCTATTTTAACAAAAGTATTGTACCTTTAATACGACTACGTAGTATTTTAACAAAATTATTTGCCAGATTGGTACGCGAGCCTTTGGTAAGTTCATTCGAACACACCTGCCGCCCTCTGGGTACCTATAGAAAAAGAAGTATAAAGTACCCAATGATCGCGCCGCAAAAGATAGAGCGGTCAATCGTATAGAACTGGACAATCTAACAGTGAACAGTTTCATAAGCCTTTTCGCTTTTGACTCGACCCTGCCCAAAAGTTGGGGTGAAACCAGAGCCCCCTGCCCCCCAGATATGAGAACTCAGTTACTCGCATAACTTACAAGGGAGTGATGATAGATTATTCTTAGCAAGTTGAGCTAGACAGAGAAGAGGACAAACGGTCTCGCAATCTAAACAGAACTTTCCAGTGTCTTTACATTTAGTAAAGACGCTAGACCTTCAGCAACTGTGTAATATAGTCGATGGTTTCCAAGACATTTTTTTGTTATGTGAGAGGCCAAGGACATGTTTAGTCTCCAAGAAAACTTCTGAGACTGGCAACTTATAGCGCACATATAAACACAATATCTCTTTGAAGAGTGTTTAATAAGAAGAACACCTTTGCCAAGAAAGATTAAATGTTTGATTGTGTGTTCTGAAATTAATCACATCTGCGTTTCAGACCGACCCCAATCCGGAAATTCTATCCAGATAAGCCCGAGCCAACATTATAGACACCGATATATATACATGAGCCCACGAGGAACGTAATAAGAGAGCGAAGCAGAATTGAGAAATGAGTCTGAAGCAATGATTCATAGCGGGAGTCGAGAAAGTCTAGTTCTCTCGTCTATATGTGGGATAGATTAGAGGTGCAGGTGAGAAGCATATTCTATTATGAAAATGTAGAATTAATGTAGAATCAAAACTCACCCGAACCCTGAGGAACTACCAGGATTAATTGAACAGAAAACATAAAAAGCAAAGTCGCTCCATCTAACCACAGCCGATATTGTTGGTGAATTCATATGATGAGAGAAGCCTACTGACATAATTAAGCTCACATCCATATTTTTCTATGCAGGAGCTATCAGGTAATGGAGCAAAAAACCCATACATGGAGTTAATTGGATCCTGGAGGTGCAAATTAGAATAGTCGTAACCATATAAGCTCGGATCAATATATTATACATGTTTATTGCGATATGATTCTAAACGCCACCGCGACTCAGGTCTCAGCCTTCGTATATCTATCCATAATACGAAGAGACTGCCGGAAATAAAACACTATAAATCGGTTTATAACTAGTAGACTATATATCAGGCTGTAGACTTGAACGCCTGAAAGCCTACTTGAAGCCGATCGCAAAAGAAGAAGTAAATGAAAGATTCCAGAAGGTTCTAAGACTAGTAGAGCGTTATAAGAAAAGTTTCAGAAGATCTATAGTAATAGTATACAAGTTGAGACACTATAGGTTCAAGAGCGAGTTAAGAAGGATCAGAGGGCTTCCTCTTTTTTCGGAATAGGTTGGACCATTGTGCGTGCTTCCAACACTGAGGGGAAAGTGTTAGTTTGAACAAAATAGACAATATATTGACCCATTTCCAAAAACGACATAGAACCGTAAGCACACTTCCCTCTTAACAACTCGGGGAGGAATGCCATCCGGCACCCGCCGTCTTACCGACCAATAAGAAGTTTCAGTCAGGTCTCAGGAGCCATGCACCATCAAATATCTCTGTAATCACAGTCAAAAGACATAGCGAATACCTGAAGGAGATGATGTGAAAAAGAGGAGAAGCAAATGAGAATGCCAGAATTCGATCCAGTTGAGTTAGAGGAAAATTAGCGAGCTGAAGAGATATTGAGATCAACACTTCCCTCTCTGCAAGTTGTATGAGTGATGATTAGGCACAAAGACCCTATCCCTAAGCAATCCCCTGGTACAATAAGAGGAGGAAGGGCATATAATATTATATATAGAATTTTAAACAAACTCTAAGAATTTTAGATGATTATCATTAGATAGTAATATATTTATTAATCTATTTATTTAATACTAATATTAACTAATCAAATATATATATTACTCATATTAACACACAAAAAATTATATTCTATAACCAGCGAAAGGCTATATATATATTTCCAAATTATAATTACTAACGATCACTAATCATTCATTATTTTATTACTGTGATTTATGTGACATATACTAAATTAATAAAAAATAATTTTACTTTTATGCCTAATTAATATTATTATATATTTATTATATTTATAATTTATATATAATTATATTATATTATTATATTAATTTAATTATATATATTATATATTATTATAATTTATAATATATATTTATATTATTATATAATAATTATTATTTAATTTATTATTATATATATTATTTATTATATTATTATTATTAAATAGCTTTTACACTTACCTTCTAATTATTATTATTATGATTATTAATTTTGAATATAATTCACACTCAATTAACTTATTATTTGTTTTTAATAATACCTAACGGGCAGATGGTGACAAGTAGCACTCCTCCACCCATTTTAACTTTCAAATTTGATTCCCCATCTGCTATCCGTAAAAATAGGCCCTAACTCTTTACAGTGAACTCCCGAGGACCACTATATGTCTTAAAATCTTAGCGCCTGTCACGCTAAGCCTTGCTCATTTGAAATTCACATTGTTCCAGATAAATTACTGTACAACTCCATTATAGCACTCCGTTTATGATCCCACTTTGAATGTCTCCGTATTAGAAATTCTAAGCTCTCTACAACCGTGTTTCAAACTCGACTTAAAATATATTACGCGGGCCCATTACATAAATAACATGTAAAAGTTTTAATTTCCTCCAACTAAGGAATTACTTACTGAAGATCAGTTACTCTCATATACAAATATATGTGTTTCCTGCTGTGACATCCTGCTCACATGTCTTTTCTTGCCGAAATTGACCAAATTCATAGACTAATGGTATAAAGAAAAGACGCATGGAGTCCAATGACTCGAGGAAAGCAGTTTAGACATATTAGACCTGGCAGGTGATCATAGTTTGCTATATATCCATACCGTGCACCAATACTCATTAGTGGACTGCTCTCTCGAACGGACCAATAATTACTATCAAGCACAAATCGTACGCAATGCGACGAACATATACTAAAGTGTATTCCGTTAACGATATAGATACGAGAGTAGATATTTAGGCTGAAATATTTCGTCCTTTCATGAAACTAATTTATTTAAAAATAATACGTATAGTATATTTGTGTCTAAAAATATCACTAATTTTATTAGTGTCCAATTTCACACCCTAAATATCCCCCCTATGAAATCTGTTTTATTTTTTTGGTTGCCATGCCGAAATATTATATCTTTCACTTCTCTCAAGCATTCAGCATATATATATATTAAAATACAAATAAAATATTATATATATCTAAATACATAATTATAGATATAATAATATATATATATATATATATAATAGTTAAATCATTAGATAGTTTATCACTATTAAATAACTAAATACGTTAATATATAATCTATATATACACTCTGTTCGAACATGTAGACGCCCAAACTAACCTAAATGAAGATAATACTGACATCAAGTGAAACCAGAGTGGTTTCAACATCAATACTAACATTGCAGTGAGACCTTAAGAAAAAGGTGACAAGAAACGCGAAATACTTTATTGACAATTAGCATATAACAATGAGAGATGCGATTTCTCAAGCACACCAGAATCCGAGTAAAGGTAGTGTTTATTAAGAAAATCTATATACAGAGATATCTCGTACAAAAAGTGAGCGTGCAGCCAAAGCTAGCTTTTCTGGCTCAAAGTATAAAGACGTGCTTTGTGAGTATAGTAATAACGCAAACCCGCTATAGCCATATTATACCACACAAATGGGTGTTCTGTATAAGTACGAGGATGACCCATTGAAGGGTGTTGCTAGCTAGATTGGGGGTCCTCTCTCGACTCCTCAAAACCCTACCCTTTGTTCATCACCCCACGCTCTGGCACACGTAGATTGACTTGTACCTCAACTCGTACATTGACATGCTCTGACGATATGAATGTGTCAAAATGTCATATGAACCGTAGAATGATTTATGATTTCCTTAGTAGCTCAGACAATGCCATGTCGCCAGGTTCGGGATGGTCGTAGAGGAAGTTCGCCATGCTTTGTACGAAAATCCACGAACGTATTCGTTTTAATGCTTCAACCAATGCTTCAATTGGGTTTACCGGTTAACCGACTATATTGCTGGTCACTCCAACGCGTTAATTTTGTAAAATCCATCGTACACCTCATAAGCCCTATCTTCACGACACCCATTATACCTTGTAGTGTTGGTGGTTCTCCATTGTCATGAACTTAGGATGAAAGTAAACCGATGTAGGAGGCACTCTAACAATAATGCCTACAGACATATAGGTTCTGAACGTCCACTAGCTGTCGATTATATACTCTCAGGCTGTGAAGAGTGCCTTTCATTCGAAGATGTCAATCTCCGTTTAAAGGCCCCGATAAACGAGGCTTGCTCCGTTGACCCCAGACCCCTAGATTGCAACTCTCACAATGCAACCTATCTCCAAAAACGAAACATGGTGGCAACCTGCAGCCAGCCAATTGTCAATTGCGCCATACCTCTCCGCTCGTTTGTTTCTGGTAAACTTTAATCATATACTAGCACGCCCCTAAGCTTGAAGCGTAGCAAGAGATGAAACACCTCCTTGCTCATTCATCGTCCGTAAAGAAATGTGCACCTTTAATAGCCCTTCTAATCGTGATATGCGGCAATGATTGTTCTCGGGCATCTTAAATGCTCAGTCGCGCCCTTCTCAGATGTCTCCGTGGTGTGCGGTAGACCCTATGGCAGGGCCTACCGGGCCGGTAATCTATGTTAGCAGGGCGCGACGCCCACTGTATTCACTACCTAGGTGCCTTGCCTACCTCTGCCAGCTGTATCTGCAGTTTATGTGCCGCCTGTGTGCTCACTACGTTCGTCATTGACGCAGACGGGATGAATATAACAGTAATTGGTAACATCAACACTAAGCTCACTGGCATTGGTTTCCTCTACCTTTTCCTCGCGGTGCTCGATATTCAATGTGTTAATGGTTTACCTAACTTAGCGCCTAGCCGTCACCGATTTACGATCCTAAACCTCGCCTGCATCGATGTGTGCGCTACACCGAACCTGTTTTCGTCATAGGCCGGTACCCGATTGTCCCTCACAGGTCGCTGTGAGTTTTGATTTAATACTACACCGACTCAATCCAATGCTTGATTACCTCTATGACAGTTGATTTAATACCTCATCTATATACCTCTCCATACCTATTTATCGGAGTCGCTTCGTACGTGAAATATGAATCCTTCACTCACAGCCTTGATTATACCCTCGAACATTAACTCTCATACCTCCACCTCTCCCAGTCTAGATAAGTTGTTTTTTATGTTCTTATATATATTCAACTTAATTTTATCCGGCGCCTAGACCTATGAGCGTGATAACAGTAAGGTACCCAATACTGGCCTCCCAGAGGCAGATTTCTCTGCGGTCAGACACTACGGTGCTAGCAATATAACATAGTCTACCTCAACTTGATGCAGATCTTGTCCCTGTGTTGTGTTATAGTCCTTTTTATTGGGGTTACGAAGCCACTTATCCCTATTTACCTGGCCGAGCGACCATTTCTTTATCCCCCTAGAGGTGAGGATTAACTTATTTGGCCTCCTGATATATACTTATATAGTATTGTTATATTATATTATTATCTATATATATATATATATTATATATATATATAACAATTATAATATTATTATATATATATATATATATATATATATATTAAATATATATATATATATATGTATATATATATCGTAAATGAATAAAACTTATATATATACTAATACAAAATAATATATTTTAAAAGAATAATATATATTATATACTATATATATATATAATATATATATAATATAAATACTATAATATATATATATTACTATATAACTTATATATATATATATTATTTACGTGCCATATATATATATACTATACGATATTAATATAATAAATATATAATATACTCAAATAATATTTTTTAAACTTATCAATTAATATCACTAATTTATTACGTATAATTAATATATAATTGCAAGTATATATATATATATTTATATATAACAAAGTTTCATCATTAAATAAATGACTTGAAGACCTAAGATAATAATAGACTGAATACTTAATAGAAAATAATTAAATGTTGCGATATATATATCTCAACAATAAATATATATACCTTACTAATTTGCCTTATACCTCTAATACTATACTGAGAAATATAAGGGTGACTGATGTAATTATAAACAATTAACTCAAATATGAGTATCCATATCTAATTCAATATTATTTAAATACAAATATTTTAATTGTTAGTATTTATAGCATATATAACTGGGGATAATCACCGTTCAATATGGCTACATTTCAAATTCCATAACTTTATGTGATAAAAGGGTCTAAAATATATATATTTCCAATAAATCATATATAATAGTTATTAATTATTTTAAAACTCTTTACAAACATTTATATTATATTAGTCGAGACCAATGTGGTAATATGAGTTAATAAAATATATACTTTAATATACCAAAATATTATATAACATTATCATTAACTACTTATAACTATTTCCTGACTATATATACACTCTCATGAGTGATAAATTAGTAATTATCAAATATATACATAAGTACATCAGTTTTTTCATCATCAATTTAAAGCTAACATTAACTCTAATATTTAACCTAGAGCTTAAATATAAAACATAATATCAGTTACATAATGTAATATATATTACTATATATGCTATATATATTCATAATATATTATATATATATTATACCTAATATACAGTAACCATATGTATAAAATGAACTGCCTTTTACATTTAATATTAAAAGTAAATCAACATGTTCATTATCAGTGATGTATTATAACATTATATATATATATTATGCTCAATCATTCTAATATTATATATATATATATATTATATTTAACTCAAATTATATCGATTCTACATTCGTCTACCCTTTTATCTGTCCACAAACATACTTATGTCTTGACAATTACAACGTGTCGTTAGTCATATGCGCGAATATCAGGGATAAAGAGAACTAAATCAACAATATGAGAGTAACAAATATGGACTCAACAAGTCACATAGAAGCCCAGCCCTTACCCGCCCCCTCTGTACCTAATATAATTAGCAAGACTTCCTTCGCAGTCAGAATAAATTCACCCTAGAGCTTTCACGGGGACCGCGACGGACCCTCAACTATGGTAATCGTCAGTGTAAGGGTCATCCCTTGACCCAGGTGGGTCACAACCATTACCCCCCTCACAAAACCCTGTCTTCTCTCCCTTATTATGCCCACCTTTATTTCACGCCCTCGCCAAAAAATCCTACATTCTCTTCCCTTTTGACATTCGTTACTGACTCAATCACTTTTTTCTTCGGTCTCCCCGCCGGTCGGTTCCCAACACACTCGCCACTATACATCCGCTAACCAACCGGTTACTATTCATTCATCCTTTCCACATGACCAAACCATCTCAAATACTTTCATTTATTCTCTCGTTACCCCTTCTTCACACCACACAATCTCTAATACGTTTCATTCCTCATTGTATCAATTCTTTTCATATCCTAGCACGCCCCTAAGATTGTCCATCTGAACACTATTGAACTTTAGATCTATACTTTCTTATTCACAGACCATAGTCTTATCTACTATACATACAACAGGATAACTAACATACCCTCATGTTAGACCCTAACGCACTCATGACTTAGTCCCTATACATTGACCACAGATTTGAATTGCACCTGCCACCTTCCTGCCATTCACAACTTTCCTACTACACTCTGCTCATCCGTTCCCTTCTCATCCAACATATACCCGAAATGTTTAAACTCAGACACGTGCTTCCAGCTGCTCCCCATTTAACACTCATCTTTCAACATCTAAGTGGACTTGTGCCTCACTCACAACCACACCTCTCACTTTCATCACTACGATATTACTATATATAAAACCCCTCCTATTATTTACACACCCTGCCAAATTCTCTCTACCACTCTCCTGCTCTCAATAACTCTCTTCAGATTCGCCCTACACTATAATAACCACATTTCATTCACGCATACTAATAATATTACTTGAGGCCACCGTCCACTCATACTCCATTCTCCTATCATTATTAACATGCATTTCAACTTGCCCATCCATACCTCTAACTCTATCTGCTTTCATAACCCCATTCCATATACATAATATTGAATTTTAAACCACATAGGAAATCCAACAATAACTCCTGACTCACTCCTGACTGTAAGATTTTGATACTAACCAATCACTTTTGACACCATTATCTGTGTTACACACGCCTTCACTATCGTCATACCATACATACTTTTGATTCTTCGTTCAGAAGTCCTGACGCCACCAACAACCATTATTATCGCTAACACGCTGCCAATAGAGTTTCCCCTAAATAACCCATAATCATACGCTCTGTAGGCATAACCAATAAAACTCTAAAATATCCAATTTTTAATCTTTTTCTCCCCTCATGTTCTCAATCATATATATTATTCAATGTAACAATTTGCATCTCACAAATCGCTAATACGTACCACTCAACTAAACAGACACCTTTATGTCTTCAACCAATCTAAGCCAACTAATTACAAGAGTCACTCGGACGCACTTTTTCGACCAAACTACCAGCATTATCTTCCCTACAAACTCAATAAACTAATATCCCCTTAATATTTCTACGAGTATATACCTTATATCTACTGTTACCACTTATATAAAGTTGTTTACTATGTTTCTTCTTGTTCCCACCATTCCCCTCGGGCAAGATACTATCACACCTCCATAAACGCTTTATTTATATGAACAAACATAAGCACAGATACCAAATCAATCACCCATTTACGCACCCGTCTTGATCCATTTCCATCAAGTTATTCCATTTCATCGATATTTCCTTATGACTTTACCAAGGTTTCTTCAAACTTTCTTCACTCTTACTTTAGAGTTTCCTCAGTACCTTTAGACTTTCTTTAGTCTTACTTTAAACTTGCCTCACACTTCCTTTATCATCGCTAACTAAAGATCAAGCCCGCACACTTTCACTTATCTACCTGTTGTAACTCCCAATGATTCTACACAGATTATATTGCTGTTTTGATGGATAAAATCCATTCATCAGTTGCCAACAAAAAAGATGTGGAAATTGATGACACTAATCAGGTTTCCTATACAATTCTTTAACCTTTCGCGCTTCCTCCAAAGAGCTTCCTATTCCCTTGAGTCCCCATTCTTCCTCTTTCCCAAACTGTTCATTTACCTTTCTTTTCTCCTACGTATGCACCTTTTTCTATTTCTTTTTTCATTCTTGTTTATCTTTTCTAAGATCTTTCTTTTGAAACTTCATCATTTGCTTTTAGACATCAACCACGCTTCTTTTTTACCTTTACCGCTTTCATCACCTCTTCATTCCACCACTTACTCCTGACATTCTTACTTCCTACTTTAGCACATCCACATATACTTCTTTGCACTGCTAACAATTGCTTCCTTCATTTCCTCCCAGATTTTGTTCAGTTTCAAATTGTTCAAAAGGATATGATTTACTTGAGCAGGTAACTAAAAACCTTATATACTTACCTTTATTACTTGTTCACTTAACTTCTCCCTTAATTTTACCCACTTCCTTCCGTATCCACCTCTTCCTCTCCATCCAAGTCCCACACTAACTTTAAATTTTACATTAACTAACATATGATGATCATTATATAAATGCCCACTTCCTAAAGACCCACTACAATCCATTATAGAAAATTGAACCAATTGTTCAACATATCGATCTTTAGCGACAATTTCTAAAGGGAGTGTCCTGGTTCACTTCGATATACCATCTACTACACTACGTCGACTCCAAGTATACTTATAACCACACATACCTTGACCTCTTCAAACTTAAAATTTAACCCATTAGAATTCTACAGGCTCTACCAACAACACAAAAGTCTACCAAGCTCTGTACCACAAAGTCACTCATTCAAAATTTACCATTCTGTTCTCGCCCCCTCTTCACTGTATCAGACCAGTTTCCACACCAGCACACACCATTTTCACACCACATCTAACACACCACTTCATGTCCTTCACCGTTTCTTTCATTCTTATGTTTCTGTCTACTCAGCCGAATGTACACAAAATACAAGATTTTGCCATCTTTATTACTTATTGAATACATACCAGTCACCCTCATCTGTGTGTTTCTTCTTTCTAACATGTATTCCTTTTCTTTTGATATTATTTTTTCATGTACCCACCTATATTTCATTACAATAAATAAATCACCAAAATATAGAAGAGTCCATCCACGACCATCTCGAGGAATGCATTTCAAGCTTATCTTACTAGCAATAGAATTATGTTTTTAGGTTAAGGTGCGTCATGCCAACTCTATACCCACCACCGTCCCTTAGTCGCCATCTACGACACGCATGACGCAGGACAAACGATGTGGGCAATTCTTTTCTCCCCCACACATAGGGATATGATAGTAGGATGTCTGTAAAGTGTTGTCTAGGACAGGGGGGTGTGTACTTTAGTATGTGTATATGATATGTTGGATAAATGGTGCGTCAGTAATAGGTGGCCTGGAGGATGAGGTGTTGTTAAAGAATTATGAACGCCAAAAGCAGAAAAAGCGTCACTACCATAAGGTAAGTGGACTGTTATATATGTGTTTAAAAATTCTGTAAAAACTCTGTTAATTATAGGATTTTGTTTTTACCTTTATAAATATATCCGGAATACTAATGTAAGTTTTTTTTGTTATTATAATTTAATAGAAATCCATTCAAGAGATGATGAGTATAGACATTTCTTTGACAGACAATATTTATTATTAGAATGATCCTCATGCAAAAAGTGTGTATAGATTTTGTGTAATTTCTCTTCTCTCCCAATATATCATGAAAGCCTCAGTATGTTACATATAGATATTTTAATCAGGCAATATTGGTAAGCCAGATGAATTTCTGCTGAATACTACTAAAAGATTTTTGCAAGCGGATTTCACTGAATATACTTTGCCTAGCATATGTTTTATGAAATAACTCACAATTAGTAGCAATATATAGAGAAAAATAAATTTTCTTTTGATATTTCTTGCTAAATCTCAACATTCTTTTCCTTAGTTCTAATTAAAGTTTTATGAAATATGCCAAATGTTTTTATATTTGCCATGAATCATTACATTCAAAATGTAGTTGCCAATGCCATACAAAATGAAAACAAAAACAGAAAAAATATAATATAGTGTTGGATTTTTTGTTTATACCCCGAATAGCCAGCTCAAAAAAAAAAAACATTAGTTTTATTTTTGTAGTAAAATAGTCAAGAAGTTGGATCTCTTGGACCAGTCGGCCCAAAACCATGCCTATAACAACAAAGTTTGATATAAATAAAAAATGTGTACAACTCTTCTTTTAAGATTCATTTCATCCTTTTTGTTTCTCCCATGTAGAAATTTTTTTTGGCAAAACTTCCATTTTTATAAACATTTTAAATTGGATTAGGAATTCAACAATTAAGGTATCAAAGAAAAATCGTTTTATAATTAAATCTTTATTTTATTATATATCCAATTAATAGCGAAACTTCGAGACAAGTGTGTATAATAGAAAGGATTACACATATTGTGTTGTTAGTAATTTTGTATACCAAACGCTTTTGCCGCTGTTCATGGGAAAACTTATAAATTTTAAAATGTTTTCCTGCGAATGAGTAGTTAGCCCAAAACCATTGGGTCGCTATACAGAAACCAAAATTTACTCACATAAAGGATTGTGATATCAGTCGAGTTATAAAGGCCCATAAAAATTTGTTTCATTTCTTATCAGACTAATGACATATGTAAAATATGTTGCGTGACTCATCCAATCAATATTAAAAAAAAACATTCTCATTAGAGAATATTAAGAATAAAAACATTCCATTAAAAACTTAATTAATTATTTATACGATCTATAGTTTGAAATTGTGCCAGAGCGTATTTTGAATGCGAGTGCAGACATTTTTTGCGAAGCGGGAATTAATGTATTCCTTTACCCAAAAGATCTGTCGCTGCTCATGGGAAACATTTCAAAGTATTTCAAAAGTTAATTTCTCGTGATCAGCGGCCAACACAAAAATGTTGGCCACATATCACAAAGTACTCTAATCTAAAATAAAATATGTATATCTTGTAGAGGTACACAAGCTCTGAAAGTTTCATTGCAATCGAGTAAATTATTAAAAAAGTTACATTCCACCAGTTCCAATTTTTTTTTTTTTTTTTTTTTTTGCTATACACGTAATAAACAAATTCAGATAATCCTTGTTTATGTTTTGTTCAATACTCAATACGAAACTTTTAGATCAATTTAAGCTACTAGCACAGAGAGTTCTCTCTCTCTAACATATTTGTTAGATAAATTGTAAACGCAAGGGGTTTGCCGCCTGCATATAAATATTTGTCGAAACTTTTAAAAATTTTAGAAATTTCCCAGTATTGCGCATGGACGGGTAATTTCGTAATTTCTATGCGTATAAATGTTTATTTTCCGGTATACGAATATTTTTATAGTGTTACCATACCCCATTTTATTTGCAAATTGCATGGTTCTAACAAAAGATCACAATGTAATTATATATAATATCGGAATTTTATTTTTATATAATAGACTAACACAAAATTGAATTACCCCTCTCCCCCGTTAATCCCCCTGCTTAAATATGATGACAAAATATTTCTGCCCTTATAAGAATAACAGACCATTCAGAAAGAGAGCATAAAATATCTTATCTTAAACTCATAATTTAAACCTTCAACGTTAATTTAGAAAAGTTAAATCTTTCTTACCCTCAAAAGTCAATAAAAGGTAGGCTCATGAATATTTAGTTTAATTTCAACGCTTGAGTATGCTGTTGTACTCTCTCTCTCCTTTCTCGACACTTCTTCTCTCTCTCTTCTCTCTCTCTCTCCAAGGTTATTTATATAGATATTATACATTATGGAAAATTATTCATAATGTCTGTTAATAATAA
>JABUQX010074291.1:0-30000 GCA_015478945.1 Trachelipus rathkii | reverse complement strand
ATTAAAATGTAAAACTAAGAGATGCCAAGCAACAGATATAAACAATTTATAATACCACTAGATTCGCCACAACATCGAAAATCTCCGCCTTTTTTGATTTCGAGCAACAAAGAGTCACCTTTTTTAAGTTGATTGTGAAAATTAGCATTTATTTACATCGCGATGATAATCTTACACTTGTTTACAAATGTTGAATAAATTTTTTATGTAAATATTATATAAAAATTTTTAACCATTCCATATTGACCAATTTTCGAAAAAAGGAAAAGAGAATTTTATCTACTAAAATATTATGAAGTTTATAAAGATCGACGTTTCTATAGATGTTAACTCGTGCCTAGAGCACGAGCCAGGCACGAGGATATAGGAGTCGACCCTCTGAATAAATAATCTATATAAAATATATAATAAATATATATTATATATAAGTATATATAAAAGATAATCTATATAAAAATATATAATCAAATAATATATATATAGTATAATATAGTATATATAATATATATATATTATATATATATATATATATATATATATTAGTGATGGGACGATTCCAAATTTCGAGCCGATGCCGATTCCCGATTCCAATTACCAGTCAAAGTGCCGATTCCGGATTCCAGAAATTGCCAAAAAAGAGAAAAAAAAAGAAGAGCATACAGGTTGGGTGATTCCAGATTTTAACTTCTAGTAAAATTCTTATTGAATATATCATAGTATATTATATAGTATATATATATATTATTGTTATAAATAATATATAATAAAATATGATATAATAATAATTAATATTATATCATATATAAGTATATATATAAGCTATATAGGTAATTACTAAAATGTATATAAATATATAATAGTATATTATATTATTAATATATATATTATATATATATAATTATACTATATACATATATATATATACAGTATAATATATATATATATATAGTTTGTAATATATAATATAAATATATATTATTATATATAGGAATATTTTATATATTAATTATTATCTAAATTTAAGATATATATATATATTATATATATATATGTTCATAATTTTGCGTATTAATCACACTATTTTAGATATTTAAAACTCGTTTATAAATAAATGTATAGAATATTGAATTCTTATATTTTAATCTTGCCTATGTGCAACAAGATTGTTAGTATACAATTTTACAGATAAGATTTGGTAAAATTACTTATTAGTATCTTATGTTGCACTAAAGAAAATTAATAGCAATGTTTAAACTAATTATTCTGATTACTCAATAAATGACTCTAGCTAGTTTTCTTACGTACAAAAAGGTACAGGAATTTTGTCGTTATTTGTTTTTAAAAAAATTCTTCTTTAATTTAAAAAAGTAAATCTTGAAGCAAAGATTATATTCGATTAGTATATTTGTTGGCTCACATAAGCATGACTCTTAATTTGCTAGTGCAAAAACATTAACAATTCGCTTCCCCTCTCTGAGTGGCATCCGATTTTTTTTTAGAGCAGAATTAGATTTCAAACTCGCTGTCCTTGATTCTGAAGAGTCTTTCACTATATCCAATGAAATCGGGGGGGCGATTGAAGTTAAATATAATCTTATCTGCTAAGAGCTAGCGACACCAATACTGAAACGTAACCTTTATTCGGTTACTAATATGCCTACCATTTATATGGACATCTTGAAAATTGTTTCGATGTTTGCATAATTTTGAATATTGGAGCTCTTTCCGTACTTTTATCATTCTTCAATTTTTCTCGAATACTATTGTCCTTTTTCTTCTTCAGGCATGAGAGGGTTATCTTTGCGATGGTATAGTTTAAAGTTATTTTTACTCTGTTTATAATTTCCGAAAAACGCAGCTTTCAGAAACTTGAAGTTATTAAACTATCTATTTTCTATTCGAGATAACCACTTTTTGTCTCCTCCATATTCTGTTGATAAATGTGAGAAAGGATTTCCAATGGATTGACAGGTGTTAGAGTCTAAATAATATAATCAGTATTTTTTTCTCTTGATTTTAAAGGTACACCAAGCTTACCAAATTGTTGCTTAAGAATATTTTCATTTGTATGTTATATGTGTTTCACTCCCTCTCATAAGAATAATGTATTTTTTAAGCGGGATTTCTATGAAAGAGATTCGGATGCGAATAAGGTGCTCAAAGATTCTTATCAGAATAGTGCAAAAGTAATGAAATTTTAAAAGGTTATTTACTGAATTGTTGCCAGCTGATGAAAACTGTAGACCTATAGTCCCTCCAAATAGTCCTTACTTCCTTCAAAAAAACTGCAAATCACTTATCATATTGGAGTATTTATTCCGTGCCAATTTGATTCCTGTATAAAATGTGGGTTATCTCAAGCATTAATTTGATAAATATCAACAAAATTTTGAAGTATTTTTATATTTAGCTCAATTTTTCCAAGACTGTATACGTTTCGTTTCTATGCAATTGCAACGGCTTTTTGAAAATGATCATCTGCATTATGAAATGAGCAGCCGTCTATTGCCCTTCAAAAAAATTTTGAAACATTGAACTGCGCTGATTACAATCTGCCGTTCCGACATCCTGAATAAATCTGTGCTGTAGGTAAATTAAATCTACCGGTGTGATATCTTTCATACTTGGCCAATATTAGCTTTGCATTTGCGAGTGATTCTAAAATAACCTTTACGATTTGATGTTTTGCATATGGATATATGATTTTTTTCACAGCTCTTTGTTCAAATATGGCTCATTTGAGGAGAAACGAGGTTCAAAGAGTGTGGTAAAAGCAAAGTGTTAATTCCTGGAATCATCTGCATTTGGTGTAACTTCCTGCAGCCTATTTTGGTGTTGGGTGCGGTTTATTCCGTTATTATTGGTCTTTTTACCTAGATAACATGATATTTTTATTTAGAGCAGCGAATATTATGAATTTTCTTCCAGTTAAGTCCGAGTTGAAACAGTTCAACTACTATCTGTTATTATGATAGACTGAGTAGTGGAATTGATTCGTGTGGTATGGAATATTAGGGCCTCTCGCGTAAGCTCGAAAGGATAGTAGTCTCTTCAAATTTCTCACAATTAGCCTTCCCTTAAATTTATTTAATTAGGAAGGGACAGTCTAATGCTCAGAGTGAAATTTATATTTTTCACTCATGGCGTTACGAGTTCAACGGGAATTAATTTTGTATATAATCTTTCGTCACTATAGATATGGTGGGTATATATATATTGTATCTCCTGAAAGAGAGACCTGCCAAATAAAACATTGTAAAGCAGGTAACCCTGATTTAATACATTTGCAAATGTAATTACAAGGGTCGCTTAACCATTTGCCAACTCCTCTCAAAGTTCACCAGCTGGCCTGCTTCACCCACTCGAATCTTGTATCTCTCTTATGAACAATGCTTTCTTATATACGATTTCATGGTAGATTTATTCCATTTATAGGTTGCTGACGCTGAGCATATGTCCCGTTCTGGGCCTCCGATCTCTCACAGTAATAGTGTCTTTAGATAATTACACCTAGAATGAGAAAATTTGTAGAACACAAAGTTTAAGAATCGTTCGAAAATTTATACAACTAATTCAATTATCAGGCTGCCTTATCGAATTTATAAAGAATATATATATATTTAAACATATTTCCTACAATATGCCTGATAGAATAGACAATATATATATTTGTGCGAGCTCAGTTAATATATACATATGAGAATCAGACGAATAGACTCTCCTGGTTGTTTTTTCAGAGAATAAAATATTGCCGATTCCGATTGGCCGATTTCTGAAACAGCCGGATTTCCCTTTGCGGTACCCATATTCTCCCATAGATGCTCCCTAGATTGGCCCCCGAATTAATTCGGGTAACCCATAGCTGAGTTAATGTAATACTTATAATTAAAGTTATTTACATTATATTTGCTTTAAAAAATATTTAGAAAGAGGTTATCTCTTTTGGACATTATCGCTCGTATGTATTATATAATAGTAGTTTTTATTTTAAATAAAATGACTTTTCCTCTAAATGATGAAGCATTCTAACTCTCTTGACTTTTAAATGAGAATTTTTATCATACTTACTATAATATTAGTTAGATCATATAGGGTTAGGATGTGATATATAGTCAATTATACATATATAGGATACAATTTACTAGATATTCGTATTATTATCTCTGTTATTGAGCCTTGTATATATAGTAGCTAGTATAATATTGTCATATATAAATAGTATATATATTTATATCCTTGTTATGTCATAATGAATATCAATGAAACTATTGTGTGGAATAAGATCGTAACATTATTACATTAACTCTTATTTTGTATTATTATATAATTTTTACTTTATAGTTAATAGTAATCTATTATCTCGTACGCGGAGCGGGAAAGAAGCTTCAGAACTAAATTAATATTAATTGAGCTCATTTAGAAGATTAGTTTCAAGTAGTTATTTAATTTATAGTTTTGTAGTGGGGGACGTTATTTAAAATTATATGACGCTACTTCCCAGGCTCCATCTTAAGAGGGTTAGACCGGACAATCGGTGTTGAATAAATGTAGTTTATTTGCTAATTTTAATATATACTGAATTTTAGGGGTATTAGAAGGAGAGTGAGTTTGCTTGTTTAAACCTATATCATGTGTGCTTAGTGATTAATTTTATATTTTAGATGGGCATAAGACTCAATTTTCAATAATTGTTTATTATCTAAGTTGATGCCAAAGTAGGTAACATATAAACAATTTATGGACGGACGTGATATTATGCCCTTTTGAGCAACATAGATAATCTTTCGTGCTCATTTTCTCAGATCTAGTGATGAGACTGAATTTCTCATCGTCCAAAAACTGCCACGAACCAGTCACCTTTTTGTGAATCGGAGTATGAGTTAAATCGCTCCTCTATATTTACAATCGAGAACCGATTAATTCTTGTAACATCATATGTATATATATGATCTTCCAATTAGAAATCTTCTAATTTGTTACCAAGTTATTATCCTTTTATTATTTTGTTAATATATGTTAAATTTTATTCCTTTATTACATTTGCACTCCACATTAACTTGTCGCAAAATAATTGGGAGATGGATGTTATTAATAATATTAGTTATTGGGCCTCCACGTGTTGAAATATATCTGATAAACACTTAGATCGATCGTCTTTATTAATAAGAATATTTTAACTAACGTGCCTAAAGCGCAGGGTTGTGGGAGTCGGGTTCATAATTTCTTGCACAACTCCGGACACATATCTATTTGTAAAAATTCTATACTCGACTCTCCGGACTCCCACCCCTCTCTGAAAGGTTTGGTGCCCATCCATTGTTAATTAACACCTTTTTCCAATTGCTATAACTTGTTCCGATGATAAATATCATATTTATATAACTTAGATGAGGAGATTCCTGAAAAAACGAATTTTCCCTCTAAGTTATATAGAATCTTTTTGAACTTTTTACGGTTAAAAAATCATCTATCTATATGGAGTGAATAAATTATCTAGAGACTAATGATATTATATATATATTATGTTTAGATATCAATACTATTATATATATATTATAATCTAATTATTATAATCATAATAATTAAGAGGTAACGTTATATATATAATTTGAATATTAGTATATATATTATATATGTATATGCTTATTATGTAATATATAATGTTTATGAGAGAGGATAGCTACTTTATCTACTACATTTATTATTGATACTTAAAAATAATTTAAAAATATATATCATTAAAACTATAGTTAAAAAAATAATATAACTTATAATGTTTATAGTCTTCTAGAACACATTAATATATTAAAATATAGACATCTAAATTTATTCAGATATAAATAATAACTATATTAGTATTTATATATAAATAATATCAAAGAGTATTAAAACACATAAAGATTAGTAACATATATATACTAAATAAATAAATATATGTATATATTATATTTAAGTTACAATATATATATATTATTATAATATTATACTTATAGTTTAGACATATAAAATATAATTTACATATTGTTAACATTGTGATTCCCACATGAGATACTCAAAATATAAAAAATATAAAAACTATTATATAATTCCTCATATATAATGCATGATATGAATGTAGTAAATTGAATTCAGAAGAAAATTTTGCTTTTTTCAAATAATAGTTTATAATATATATAGTCAACTTGCCGAGTCATTCTTGCAACTAACATTTATATATATTATTCTTTACAGATGTATAAGAAATCCTGCGAAATGCACGATATAATGGAGGCTCCTGAGGAATGATACACTGATATTTAATGTATTAAGACTGTGTCGTCCCTATTATGTATATGTGATAAATGTTAAAGTTATTATGGTTAATGGTTATAATAGATTTAAAGTTTTTGGTGGTATATACGATAGATTGAATTATGTTGTCTTATATAGATGAAATAGCTCGATAAAAAAAGAAAATTTATATTAATCAAATATCCTTATTAAGTAGAAACACTAGAAAGAATATAAATATATTTTGTATTTCGAATCCCGTTACATAATTTTATTTAATAAGTAATATATGAGTGGTGTATTAGGCCGTAATATCAATATTTCTGAATGGTTTAAATTTATACAAAACATCTGTCATTACTCAAAGTATTCAGATATATATATTTAAATTTGATGAACCTGGGAGAAATAGATTGTAATAAATTAACAGACCTGAGGAAATAAATTATAGGGCCATACAACTATTTTCAGGAACTGTTATAATATCTTCTTCCTGAAAGAGAAGAGATTTTCTCTTGATTAGCAAGAGAAAGATAAAGAAAAATTTATGATTATATTGCTCTTCGATTTTACCTATAAAAGGAAAATGAAAATCAACATAAAGATAGAAAAAAATTGTTATATTGTTTTCAATTATGCCTTGGAAAAGGAAATGGAAGATAAAAGCCAATACAAAGGACGTTCAAAGAAATGGTAATTCTTTCTTTGATGGGTGAATGTATGTTGATTCATACATTAATTTTCTCAAAAGTAGTGAGAGGGAATAAAGGATATAAGAGACAATGTATTATACATCCTTTCTTTGAGGAAGTAGGAAAGAAAAATGGGAGTTTTATTCATTACTTTTGAATAAAAAAAAAGAATTTTCAAAGTTTCCTTTTAGAAGAAAAACGAAATGAAAACTTTTCTGGTAGTTAAAATTTTTAAAACAGTCAGATAGGAGAAAAAATAAATATATCTGTTGAATGTTCTCTGCCTTTATAATACATTAATTGAACCTAAATAAAAAAATTAATAAAGGAGAGAATGTTCTTACAACAAGGATTTATTTCATGTCTTATGAAAGTTTTGCTAAGTAAATTTTTAACAATGGTAGATTGAGAAAAGTCAGTGCAATAAAATACTATTTCAAATACTATTTGAAAAAGAACAAATTGAGAACAATGTTCTATTTTTACATGTGAATGTGAGCAAAGAAAAATAGTTGTGTTTCACATGAGGAATTTTTAATACATGAGAAAATAACCGAAATTAAAACAAAGTTGAATATGTGAGAGTAGGAAACAATATTTGAGAATAATGTTTCATTTCACATGAAGAAAGAGAAAAACAAAGTTAAAACAAGATTAATGTAGTAAAAAGGAAAAAAACAAAGTATGAAAACTATGTTTGGTTCACATGAGTGAGAAAATAAAACAAAGTATGAAAACCATGTTTGGTTCACATGAGGGAGAAAATAACAAAAGTTAATCTACTGTTTGCATGTGAGAAAGAAAACAAAAACAAAGTTTGAAACAGTGTTTAAGTTTACATGAATTGGTACATGGTACATGGTACATGGAAATGGTATTATAAATGTTTTAACAAAGAGCAAATAGACATATTTTACTAGTGCAACATTTATAAAAAACCAGTTAACTCAAAGAATAACCTCTGCAAATATCACCTACTACAGAACAAACTTGGGATTGTCAAACCAAAGTAATGCTTTCCCATTTACTCTCTGGGCACCTTCCCTCCCTTCAGGAATATGAATATAAAATTCATAATGCTCCCTCCCCCCTCTGTCAAGGATATCTCTCTCTCTCTGACAATTGATGACACCATCTCATGCTAGACGGCTCAGACCTAATGGACATTAGAAGTAATTTTAGCGCTTCTTCTTTGATGGATCTCAGGGTCCGGCCTGCTATGGTGGCACAATATCTCAGGAATGCCCACTTCTCATAGGGGAGGAGTAGAAGATTGGTAAAGGGGTGCTGGGTTTGTAAAAGGAGTGGTTTGAAAGCAAATGTAGATAATAGTAAGGTTATGATGGTGGATGAGAAGAGTCCATAGTGTGAGATCACATTGGATGGTAAGCAGCTGGAACAAATATCTGAGTTTAAAAATTTAGGCTATATGTTATATGAAAAGGGAATAGATGATGTAGAGCAGTGGTGTTCATACTTTTGCCTATGAAGATCGACCAACAAACTTTTAAAGAATCGGTGATTGACACTGGCCAATAAAAATTTTAAGTATACATTCTTAGGGAGAAACTACGTATCCATATGGCAAGGTAAATAATTTACCAAGGTCACTCACTACAAGTCAAATTACATTACGATCATACAATTTTTACTACAGAATAGAAAATACAAAACATAGTAAGGAAAAAATTATTGTCAGGATGACGAGGCATGGCATTGGTGATCCTCTGCGTATTTTGCAAAAGATGGCGTGTAGCTATTTATTGCTAAATGCAAGCACGACATTAAGCGATCATCTGTAAGGCAAGTATGGTATTTAGATTTGATTTTCATATGAGAAAATGCCGACTCCCACAAGTATGTTGACCAAAAGAAAGCAGTTACCTGAAGTGCTACTTTCTTCAAACAAGGATATTTATCTTTGGACATAAAAAGCCAGAAATTATTGTCCGCAGCTCTCGCGTTGAGTTTAATGTCAGAGATTAGCTTTACAACTTCGTTTTCGACTGTACATAGTCGTCTTCATGTCAAATAGCTTTGAAATTTCTGAAGCAACATCTTGCTCATCCAGGCAAGCGAAGGGGTAAGTCACGAATGCCAGAGTTTCCTCAATGTTTTTTATATCTGCAAAGCGCCTTTCAAATTCCTCAAGAATTTTTTTAGCTCGGCTTCATAGGCTTCATAACTTCCCTTGCCATCAATTTTTTTCTTCTAGTTATGCAATTAGTAATTGTAACTTGCATTTAAATGCGTTTATTGAGCTCATCAACTCGATAATGGTTTTGTCTTTTCCTTGAAGCTCCAAATTAATCCGATTTAGATGCTTGGTTATATCGCTTAGGAATACTAAATCATTGAGCCATTTTTCATTTTTGAGCATTTCACACACGTCGCTTCTTTCCAGGAAAATAATAATTTCGGATAGTAACTCTTGGAATCTTTCCAAAAATCTACCATGACTTAACCACCTCATATCTATGTGAAGAAGTAAGTCAACATGCTGCAATCCTTAACTCTCCAACTGTACCTTAAATAGGCGCCACTGGAAGCTTCTCGCTCATATGGAATTCACCATCTTGAATGCTATGTCCATTGCATCCTTCATATTTAAAATTTTTCTACAAAGTGCTTGTTGGTGTATAATACAATGGAAGGAAAAAAAGTTGGGAAAATTATCATTAGCTCGGCATAATGCAATAAATCCTTTATTACTGCCTGTCATGGTTGGGGCTCCATCTGTGGTTATACACACAAGTTTATGTAATGGTATGTTAGTCGAGTCTACAAACTTAAGAAATGACTCATAGATATCTTTTCCTCGAGTACATTCTTTAAGAGAAATCATTGTTAAAAATTCTTCTTTGGTAGTCATATCTTCGAATACCATGCATATGAAAACACACATTTGAGCAGTGTTGGTTGCATCAGTGGACCCATCAAACTGTAAAGAAAAATATGTGCACTCCTTGATATCTGTCATAAGTTTGTTCTCTATGTCTTTGCTTATAATTTCAACACACCTAGTAATGGTTGGGCAGGACAGTTGAAGATCTTTAATTGCAGAAATAATTTGTTTTATTTTTGATACATTCAAATAGAGATTCAGCAGCTTTGATGAAAGATTCTTTTATTATCATCCCATCATCAAAAGGTTTCTTATGTTTTGCTAACACGTGACATATTTTAAATGATGCAATTGTAGCTGCTTTAGACTGTTCCAAGGGCTTCTGAAATATGGCTTGTTTACCTGCTAAATCGTTCTTCAAATGTTGTACTTTACTTTAGGCAGAAAATCATTTTCATAGGTTTTATGCATTTTTCTGTAATGTCGCTCTAAATTTCCGCATTTAGGCATGGCAACTACTACTCGACATATCAAACAAATATACTTTTCTTTCAGTGTTGTAAAAAAAACTTCTTCCCTCTCCTCATTAAAGTGATATGTTTTACTCTTTTTAGCTGCACTCATTATTTCACATGTATCTCAACAGTAATTAACTTAAACAATGAATATAAACAATAACATAGTAGCGAAAAATAAAAGATGAAAAAATTATCTTACATCCACCATCCTATGCGGCGCCGAATATATTGCCAAATATCACTTTTTTAAAATGTTTTAAATGACTGGGATATTTCTGCGATCGACCATTTGAGCAACACTGATATAGAGTATAGTATGAAAGTAGCAAGCGGTAGGAATGTGGCTGGAGCAAGTAAATCTTTGGTGAATGCAAGGTGACTAAGCCTTGAGTTTGCTAGGGTTCTGCATGAGGGTATATTGTTACCAATAGCAAACTATGGTGTGGAATAAGAGGTATAGATCTAAGGTGCAGTCTGTTTAGATGGATGATCTTAGGGGCATGTTACATGTAAGAAGTGATAAAATGTGGTATGAGCATGTTAGGGAGCTATGTGTTGTGAAGAAAGGTATGAATAAGATAAAAAGTGAGAGTATATTAAGATGGTTTGATCATATATTGAAAGGATGGATGATAATTAGTGGTGAAGCGGATGTATAGAGGTGAGTGTGTTGGAAATAGACTGGCTGGGAGAGAGAGCTAAGAAAAAGTGGATTGAGTCAGTAAAAAAGTGTCTGAAGGAAAAGAAAGTAAATTTTGTTCAGGCGAATAGAATGGTGGGCAAAAGCAGTGAATTGTGGGCTTTTGTCAAGGGGGAATGGTTGTGGGCCTGACCCAATGGATGAATCCTAACATAGACGTGATACCACAGTGGAAGTTTGTCACAGTGTTGTGAACCCCTGGGGGGGGGGGATATTTGACTGTGGTGGGTTTGCACTTAATGGTTTGAGGGTCTTTTCTTTTGATGTTATGTTCTTCTACTTAACTATTCTGTTTTCACTGTATACTGCACACCCTCCCCCAATATGGAGTCCCAAGGGAAAGATAAAGAATATATATATATATATATATATATATATATATATATATATATATATATATATAAATATATATATATTATATATAATATATATGATAATATTAATTATATATATATAATATATATAAACACACACACGAGTGGGGCACCGTTAATGAGAAAGTAAACGCCGTAATCCTTAATCATTAACAAAAAAAATTTTTAAACCTATTGCTCCTCCAGAATCTTCGAGTGTTGAATGTTAAACAGGTTAAAATTCAATTTAATCGATAAAGAAATGTAACAAGTTAACATTAATATTTAATGTTAAAACTGTCTGCAAAATATATAGGAATAGTAATAAATAATTATTTTATAACTTTAATTATCTGTGTTTTGTAATATTTTCGCTTCTATCAATACCTTTATTTTAATGAAAAAAAAAAACAAAATAAATATAATATATATATATAATATATATATATATATATATTTATAAAAATATTTAATATTTTTGGGGGAAGAATGCATAAATATTATAAGCATTATATAATGTTAATTTACTTATATATTAAATATTATATATATTATATATATATTTATAATATAATAATATATATATATATAATATATATTAATATTATATATTTTTAAGTAATATATATATAAATATATTAATAATTACAAAATATGTATATTTTTTTTATAAATTACATATAATGTACTTATTAAGTACTACTTATACTATTATATATTTTTTACACTTATTGTAACAAAATAAGCAAGTTCAAGTTATAGATGAAGTAAAATTATTTATAAATAATATATTCATATTGAATGTATGGATCTAACATATGTTTTTGTACTAATTCATTATTTTTTCTCAGCGAATAATTCCTTTGAATATTTTTTTAATAATATTTAGGGACTATAAGAAAATGACTAATGAGGTATACATTATAAATGAGGATGATATATTACCATAAATTCGGTTCTACGCTAAGGCACTAAATTATCACCCCCACTATAAAAAAATTAACTAAATAAAATGATTATCAAAAATATATTATTCTATAGCTCATGAAGTTTTCCGACTTTGACAAAGACCTAAATACTATGTATTAGATTTATTGTGTTACCCTCTAAAACTGTCTGTATATATTTGAAATACAGATCCTTTGTATGATTATGACGGTAGTTCCCACTACAGAGATCAGTGCTAAGTTTTTCAAAACATTGATCCGGCATAGCACTTTTTGCTTATCTCTAATGTTAACTTATCAGAATTTTATTCAACATGATTTCAATAACTTTGAATAGTGAGTGTTAGTCAATAAGAGTGGGAGGTCCATTAGGAGATGGGATTGTGACTTACAATATCAAGTGGTATTTTATTATTGTGTTGTTTTTAGATTATAATGGAGTGGAAGATTCATACAAAGGGTGCAATATTCCAAAACTTTAAACAACATTTCCGGTTAAAAATGATAACAATAATTTCTATATGTGATAGATTTTTTCTGTCGGAGCGAAGTCGATTATTTGAGATTAATTTTTCTAGAGTTGGGGCGTGCATCTATGAAAGAGAGTTCGTGAGGAGAGAATTGGTAGAGTAGAGCATATTTTGGCAGTGTATCGTAAAAAAAGGATATGGGGTTCGATATATAGGTTATAATATTGTCAATTAGTATATGAGATGAGTCTCCTATAGAGACAAATATGGCCTCTATGACGAGAAAAGAGAACTCTAGGTCACATTCTTTTTTTAGAAATGGTGTGTACTGTAGTATTCTATCTATAAAGGTTGTAGTTAAATACATAGGAGTCACAAAAGTTAGTTATGAGTTGCATTAATATAACTCAGTTTAGGGTATATCTCTATAGAGGCCTTGAAAATGGTATAGAATGCTGATTGGATGCAGAGTGTAGTAGGAAAAGTTTGTGAAATGACAGGAAGGTGGCTTGGTTGACAATTGTGAATGGTGTATAAATAGAATGTGAAAAAGAGACTAGGTATATTCGAATGTGCTCTCGGCCTCTTAGCGAGTAAACTATATATTCAAATTATCGTTTGTTTTGGATTACACAAGTGTTGAATTGAATATTAGTAGTGAGACTATATTGGTGAGACATATGTTAATATATGATTCCTGACTTATTTAGACATGTCCTAAATGCTATACACAATGATGTTCTTGTCATGAGCTAATCTCTTTATGGAGCGTGTTAAGGTGTGTCGAGCGTAGGAGAATTGCAATAAAGTATTAGCATGTAGAAATTTTTTTGATGAACGTATAATTTCTCTATAGAAAGAATAAGGTTATAAGTGAAAAAGAGGAAAAAATAATTTTGAAGAGAAAATATATATGAATTTATGTCTGTAATAGAAATGTATTGGTGTTCCTAGTACATAATGGACAGGAAATCCAAACCATGAAAATGTTAGTGCCGAGTATACAAAGTTGGAGATATTAAATCTAAAGTTTTAGAGAAATATGATGTGAGTGTGTGCATCTCTTCTGTGCTTAGGAATAATCCTATAATCCCGGCTGATGGCCCTGAAAAATTTCATTCAGCAGACTCAGCCCAGAAAAAAGTAAATATGAGATACAATAATAAGTGATATGTCTGCAGCGTAATTGTAGTACAGAATTTAAAAAATTCGCAAAAAAGATTTTGAAAGTAGTGTTCAAAGGTAATCGCAATTAAAAAAGCGTCAAGACAAAATACTGTGTTAAAAAGAAGGATCGTCAAAATAATTGTAAGTACTCGGAACCCATCTATGCATATTTCATATTTGAAGTCATTTTTTGCTGAAAATATAAAAAAGTTGATAATTATTAAAAATGTCATAGAGAACACTGGGTGTTGAATTTTAGAATTATAAATATTCTGTAAAGGAATGACTGCAGACACAGAAAAACACTCTAAAACGACGTTTAAAAAGGAGGCGAAATTTAAAGAGCTTTACAGTTTGGTTTGTTTGTGTATGGGGAGGTCAAAACTCATGCATCACTTTTTGAGGAGGGTGAAAATTGGGCTTTGCCCGTGAGCCGAATATTGGATCTTAATTCCTATAATTTAATGAAACAGCGGTTGATAACCGATTTGTAAGAAGGTTGCTCAATTTAGAAGACCACTTGAGGAAATTTTCCGGAAACACAAAAATGAAGTACTTGGTATCGGTAAAATGAATACTTAACTGCACAATCATTTACAAATGTGTATTAGCGAAAAATAATTTTAATGGGAATACACCTCGAAAATTGAATCGGGCTCAAATTAATGGGATGTAGTGCCCGAATAGAATTTTTAGAACCTCGTACGTTAATTCCACAAAATGGGTAGACTTCTATAATAGTTTCTTCGTTTACGTGATTCTTCTTTGACATTGACCGAAACAGTGTTAAAAAGTTAATGAAAAATTAACGAGTTAATAACAGATTAATACTTTAAGCTGTTGTTACTATGCCCACACTCTTTAAATTATAGGTATATATATATATATATATATATTATATATTATTAGGATAATGTTAACTTGGGCATATAGTTATTATTATTGAATTTAACTTTAGGATCTTACTTTTATACTAGTAAATTACTTTAGTATCATATTTCATATCTTAATACTTATAACTTTTCATTTATTACCGCGATGGTATTATATTATATATACCTCACGCAATTTTAAATAAGTTCTTGGTATGAGAAAAAATATATAATAGGGGTATATATATATTATCATAATAGTAATATTTATTATATAATGATATAATAATGCAAATATAATTTAGTGAATAATGAGAGTTAGAATTGTATATGTATATATGTAATGATATTTTAATTAGATGATTTCTTTGTATATACATAACTAACACGTCATCAATATTAAAGAAAAGAATTAAGAATATAGTTCCAACAAAACATCGACGAACAGTCAAGTTACTTATATATATATATATATATATATATATATAATAGTTAATAATTATTTATCATTAATCTTTACAAAAAGATAGTAAGAGAATAATATTATATGTTATTTTTAGATAAATTTTTGTAAATAATATTAAAATATTTAAGGATATATGTTCAGTATCAACAAATGATTAGCTATTTTAAGATATAAAAGTGCTGAAATATGTTTATTAGCATAAAATAAAAAGAATAAAAGTTAAATAAAGTAAATAGAAGATAAAATATATAATTTGATTAATTATACTGTAAATCAATATGTGTGAAAAAAATATAATTTAACTAACAAATAAGAAGAGAAGATTTAGAATGAATAGAAAACTCTTTTGGAAAAAATCAGAATTAAAATCTTAAAAGGTAATTATATTTATTGATAATTATTTATATCAAATATATATAAACAAATATCTTGTGTACTAAACAAATAATATAAAGCCAAAAGATGAGAAAGAGGAAGAAAAAGCCAGAGTGTTTTTATATTCAATGTAATCCTATGAAGCATAAAGAACTAAACTATTTGGAATAGGATCTAGTAGATAATTAAAGATGCAAAGAAAAAAAAAAAGTTTGAAATATTTGAAATCTCTGTAACTGCCTCAAATTTTTGGATTACTTAAATATAAAATCAAATAATTATTGATATTCTATAAAAAAAGTATTGGAATGAGAAGTATCTCTGGGAAGAAAAAAAAATAACTCAAAACGAACATGTTTTACATAATAATAAATAGGAGGTTTAACAGGTGAACCCCTAGAAGTTATTATGTCTTTAAAGTGAAATAAGGAAATATATTGAGACAGAAGATGGAGTAGCAAACCTTTCGCATAATCATAGGTAATTAAATTAAGTAATTTTGCTGTAGAAATTTACATAGATGTACAAAACATATCTACTTTATTTGCAAAAAATTTAAATTTAAAATTTTATTTAATTCTATATTAAAGAATATAATAGATAATAGTAATATTCAAATGATATAATGAATAAGACGGATGACGAAGAGTGATGACAAATAACTATTAATGATGAATATATAAAAAAAATGAAAAAAGATACTTAACATACCAAAATATATTTAACAAATAAACATTTTCTAAGAAAACGAATCGTCATATTAAATGCAATATTTAATGTTTATATAAAAATAAGATGAATAGAAATTTATAAACAGAATAATATAAAATTAATGTTTTCTCTATTAACATCTAAAAAATCAAGATTGTGAATTATTAGTCTACCACTCAGGAATTTTGAAATCACTTAGACCAAGAGAGAAAACTTAAAACAAGTGACCACAGAATTGGCTTCCACTATAATGATACTAAATTATTCATCGTAACATATGTAAATACAATAGCCATAAAACTGAAATGAAGAATGCTACTGGAGAGAAGTAACATTTAATTTAAATATAATCTTTTATTGTATACTTAATAACCATATAACCAAAGATTGCTACAGCGTGCTCTCCGGAAAAATATCTCCGAAATAATGTGTAGTTGGAAATGTAAATAATGCAACGGACACACATAGATGAAAAAATTGTACAGAAATAAAAATGATTAGGCAAGAACATAAAGTAAATACTTTAACTATGTATTTTATCGCAACTATATAGCCGAACTAAGGAGAAAAATACAATATAAAAAAAAAACTTGACAGGCATATATATACATTATTTAACAGCAGAAAAGCGAAACAAAGTTACATAAGGTGGAAAGAGGGAGTACTAAAAGAAAAAAATAATTGCACAAATCAGACATCATGTTTTACCACAATCAGAAATGAACTCAACGAATATAATGCACTCCAACCGAGAAGTCGTACGACTTCACATCGTTCAAAGAAGATAGTTAATGGCTATTTTAGATACAGGAAGTATAAAGAGAGTAATAGGAGAATTAGGATTAAAAAATGATTAGTGGATTAACCGACGATGAATTACAATATATTAAAGCACACAAAAACTTTCTCACAAGCTGGTTAGTTTGTATTGAAGACACCCCTGAGCTATAAATATTCACAAGAAAAATATTATTGCTCTTGTAAAATCAAAGTGAGGTAAAGAGTGTTTTGATCTAATAAATCTATGTAATTAGAGGGTGACATACCATTTAATTACTTGGTAAATGAAGCGGCAGATAAAAACAATGAAATTAAAAATTAATATTAGAAGATGGACTGTTGATATTTGTGGACTTATTGAACCTAATATGAAAGTTGAAATAAACATTTGAGAATGAAGGAGGACATTCATGCATTCTATTAATTAGATAGAAAACAATAAAATGAAAACATGTATTGTGAATTAGCTAATTTAAAAGAAAATTGGATAATAACATAAAGAAACATACTAGGATTAGATATTTTAAATAAAGTTGAAAAGGACTAAATTAAGTAATTTATGCAAATTTTCTTTTAAATGCGGAGAAAAATATTAAAACTATATATACTCTGCATTATTTGAAATAAAAATATAATATAATGATATATTATGAGAGACAGTAACTTCTTGGAGGAAATAAAAATATTTGTTCAAAATTGTGTAAGAAAATAGTCACGACTAACGTCAAAATTTTTTTTTAAATAAGATCCATCTAAAGACCAGTGTGATGGTTATTACCTTTTGGCTAATTACTATCTTTTATTGTACATAAAAATTTATATTTGGCAAGTAACACATATTTCAGAATTTGCATAAATAATAAAATTTTTAGATGATAAGATAGATCATTCCATAACAAGAACTTATAACACTGTTCAGAATGGTAAAAACATAATTTTTACCTGTGATGTTTATTTTAACTGAGTGAGGATAAATTGTATTTTGTAGAGTAAAATTTTAGGTTTACGTATTACGTACTCGGTAATTAAATACACACAAAGCTCACTTACTTAGGAATAGGAGTAATTAATTTAAACAGAACAGATATATGAAGATTCTATGGAACTGAAATTTGGTTCTGGTTAAATTTGTCTAAAATTTAGTGTATTACAAGAGTATTACAGCAACAGGAAAGTCCCAGGGAGTGATAGTGATTATTATGTGAAAAAGACGGAGTATGAATACTTAAGGAAATCAGTTATATTAAATTATAATTGTATAAGGATTCATTTATTCATGAATTTAATATTAGTTTGTGTCTTGACGGGTGCAATTTTGCTAAGAGAATGGTTACTAACCAAAATTTTGAGATATGCCTATATTGCAAATTAACGTCCTCTCCTTAACAACTTCGTTTCTTTCGGTACGATCATTACTCGTTACGTCTCCTAACTCTTCTCACATCCATCTTAGTTTAGTATTTCTTTGAAACTAATCTTATCTTAATCATTAATACTGAGTGAAATAGCAGGTAGTTAATACAGTGCATATTGCACTATACTGTGAATTCTTAATCATGAATTCTAATTATCTATACTATATACTCTATTTTAAATATGAGGTACCTATTCTGTTTTGTATAGCCTTGAATGAATTTTACACAAATGAGAATGAAAGTTCAAGATAGAATAATAAAACTGTAAGCTTAGAAAGGCATAGGGGTTCTAAATAACATATTCAAAATAAACTTGGTTGCATTCTTTATCTAATATTTATTTACTAAAAGATAACAATTGTATAATTATGAAAGTAAATGGGATAGAGGACCAGCTAATATAGTTGTTAATGTGTGTGTAGATGGTGAAAAATACCATCATAGTATATAACTATGGAGTACTTGAGAGCTGTTTTATTCAAAGGTACGCTTATACAAAGAGAATTCAATAGAAAATAGGATATATAAATGAAAATAACAAAGACTTTGAAGATATAAAAGTAAAGTAATTAAAATAATGCGAAGATGAAGGAAATGTATCAATAAATTATCTATTATATTTATTTTTACTGATAATTATATTAAATATGAAGTATAGTGATAAAGAGTGCGATAGGAGTTGTATAAAATGAGTGCTACAATATGTAAAATAGGCTAATATAAAGCCAAAGAGTTGATATGAAAACCTAAGAGGTGAGATGATATAAAAGCATTAGAAAGTTGTCAAAAAATGCACAAAGAATATAAGAAAGACGAAGATGATATGAGAGTATATTAGTGTAAAAAGCATTGGAATATGTAAATAGAGCAATAAGTGGATCTCAAAAAGCTGAAAGATATGTGGTAAAAGCATAAATTGCTGATATGAAAATGAAAGATTAAAATGTAAAAATAGCACGAAGAGATGATGTAAAGCATAGTGTAAAAGCATTAAAGTGTAGAAAGATCAAATAAACCAATTAGAGTGATGTGAGATATATATTGCAGTAGGGATATGTATATATATCTATAGTTGTAAAAAGCATAATGTTATATCAAAAGTTAGTAGAGCTGGCAACATAGAGACAGTAAGCATAAATGAGATATGTTAATAAGATCTAAGGTATTGAGTAAAATAAGCGCGAAATGATTGAGAAACGACGATAGAGTAGTAATAAAAGTAAGATTACTAGTCACTATTATGAATTAGAATTTTATGTATAAATCTAATAGCATCTGACAATGTTTATGGAGGTTTTGTTCTATCTAATATGAGAATAACTGTCAGTTTGCTTCGTAATTCGTCATTTAGATATCATTACTATCTATCTATCTATCAGTAGTTCACGTATCTAATGTACATATCTATTAAAACAGATCACATAATGATAGTGAAAAATAACAGTTTAGAAAATTGAAAAGAATGAATAACACTATCAAATTATTTTCACTAAGTTAACGTCGTGATAATCATGTAAAGAAGTTTAAATACTAACGTCATATACAATATGTAGTCTTGTCTGTAATAATTAGGTAAAAATTGTGCTTAAGTCTAGAATTACATATTTTTGAGTATAATGAATTCTATCATAATCTACAGATATACATTTCTATCTGTCTATTCTATCTATCTAAGTATACACCAGTATATAATCGTATTCATAAGCTCAATATTCTGCTTAAAGTCATGAAATCCGGTATATCATATGATACAAATGGTAGAATTAACTAGAAAGGCACAGAACTGATTGTAAAACATATTTAGAGCTACTATAGTAGCAAGCTATTAAAAGGAATATAAGGTTCAGAAAAAGTGTCAAATAATATCGCCCTATATGTCTATTCATAATATACTATCTTATCTTTATCATCATATACATATACTATATATATATATATCGATCTATCTATCTATAATATTTAATCTACTAATCTCTATTACTATTATTCCTTAAATCTCAATTAATTTCGTAATCTCAAACAATAATTTCGTAATCTCCTACAATAATTTTATTCTAATTAATTATTAAATTATCACAAAAATTACTTTTCTCAAATATTACTATCCAATCTTATCCATCATTAATACCATCTATCTATTCACTTAATTATCATATCTTAATATCTATCTCATATCTATTCTAATCTAACGTATCTAATTTTATCTTATATTAATAGTGTAGTATTCATATTATTAGGATAATATAATATATTTATTATATATTATATATTATATATATATATATACTATATATATATATATATATATAAATATATATATATATAATAATATATAAATTATTATTAATATATATATATATATATTAAATAACTTAATTTTATATTAATATATACCTGATAAAATTGGAGGGAAAGCCTATATGTATACATAGGAGGGATAAAAAACCTCGGTCAGTTTAATAAAATTTTTAATTATATTTATGTATAAATATTAAATAAATTTATATTCTCAATCTGTAGATAAAAAAGATTAAAATCCCTGGCAAATTAGATAATATTAATATTATTAAAGCTATTTTTAATTTTATATTAAAATAAGAATTTAATTCACGAATAATACTACTCCAAATATTAAAATGAATAAACGCTAGTTGTGATCGAAAGTTTTTTATTTTTTTTGCAAAGAAACTTAAAAGGTGTCTCTTTCTATAGTCTCATCTCGTATGTAGTATAAGTAGATATTACATGAAATTTTGATGTTATAGTAATGCATATTTGGGAAAGGTCTATTTTTAACATTTTGCTTTGTCTAGAAGTTTCAAAATAACTTAAAGCTTAATTTTAAAGTTATTTTAAGTATTTTTTATATAATTATATAATATATATATTAATATTTCTCGGGGAAAAACTAGTACAGCGTCGTGAGTAAAAAAAAAAGTTATGTAAATATATAATAAGTATGTACAATCATTGTCATGCAAGCAAAGTGTGGCAGAATGCAAGTGGATTAAGTTCTTAGCATATAGTTAGTTTATTACACATTTATGATGATAATAAGACTATTTGTGTGTAAATCTAAGACCTATTATAAGTGTGTAAATAGTTCATTAGATCGTTTTATAAAGTACATATTGAGTATGTGATGTTTTCACTAGGTTGTAAAATCATGTTTAAAATACCCAAAGGAGGTAAGGACGTTTGGTAAATACACCAGTAGCGTTCTCATCAAAGTAAGAAATGTTCGTATCGAACGTACCATAACTCTGGGACTTTTAATTTGCTATGCTATAAAGATGAAAATAAATCAAAATATCATAAAAGGCATTGATTGATTCTTCATTGAAGCTCTAATCTAGCAAAATGAAAAATGATTAAAAAAGTGAGCTCATGCAATACGTCACTACATGAATTATTGTTCATATCTATTTTATAATTCTCATTAAATTCTATATTGTAGAAAATACAATATATTTTCGGCACAATAATCTATCCTCCGTTGAAAATCTATCTATCTATTGTCGTATCTGATACATTATCTTCATCCTATCATATCCTCCTTTATACACAACACTAACCATACATCTATTTCTTGTTTAAATAAGTTGAAATTCTTATCCATTATTTTATACTATATTAGAAATGTAACTACTAATAAATAAATCTATTATTTGATATTAGATGAATTTATTTAATATTTATAAACAAAGCAAAGTGTTCACATCAAATAGCATAATCACATGAAAAATAAATTGCAATAAAAAAAATTTCACATAATTTCTGGATATCTAAAATATAATTCCAATCGAGTTTCTAGTCCTAATCATATAGTTATATAATCATATACTAATATTTCCTTTGTGTCCCTTTTACCTATAACCAATCACTCATAAATTTCTAATTCTTACTCTATTCTATCTATCTATCTATCTTAATAATTCATCTATCTATCTATCTTTATGAGGAAAAGCTGATCTCTGTATGCTAAATTATTACTAATTTCATTAAATTCATCACATAAGGGACTTTATCTACATCCGGTCTATCTATCTATCATAATATATATATATATCACACATTACACAGGTCTATCTATCTATCTATCTATTATCTATTTCTCCGAGAATCGCCCATATCCTGACCTCTAAGTGTTTATTTCTATTCTATCCTCAAATCTATCAATTCTATTTTTGATAATTGAGTTATATTATCAATATTCTTTTCTCTTAAAAAATATCTCTTCATTTCATCATTCACATATATTACAATACTTTCTTTACATTTCATTCATACTAAATCCATATTAAGGCAAATTTTTATCCTTAAAATGTGATAAATCAATCTAATCTTAAGTATAGATATATCATAATTCTCTATCTCATAATATTCGATTTTTATTCCACATATGATCTTCATTAAAAAAAAAACAACGTATCGATTTTATCTTTGAACTTCCCGGTTTTCTCACTCCTCTTACTCTATCTATTCTATATCTATCTACTTATTCATATCTATATATTCATCTATTACTATCATATTACTATACTATTCTATCTATCTATCTATCTATCTATTATCTAATACTATCTATCTTAATCTATTATCATATACTATTATAATACTTATACTTAATATTATATTCTATATATTATTATTCACTATCTATCTATCTATCATATCTATCTATCTATTCATATTATTCATATCATTCATATCATTCATCACATTTATTCAATAAAATCTATTTTTAAATCTATATCTATCTATATATCTATATCTATCTATCTATCTATATCTATAATCTATTATTCTAATGCCAAATAATTAAAATAACGTAAATCGTAAATTTAATGTATTATTACTTTAATTCTAGAGAAGGTATTAATGAGTGCTGACCTGCTTGTCTCGATAAGTCTCTATCTAAGTTGCATTAGAAGAAAATTTTTAAATTCTCTTTGTCTGATACAAGGGGTGATAGTGACTTGAAAAGTCCCCTTCGATTAAATCTTGTACTTTTCGCCCAAATGGTGTTGATAATAGCTTATATAAAACCTCATTTCAATACTAACACACATCCTGCAACCAATGCGGTTACATTAGTGTTAGTATATATATATTATAATATATATTATATATATATTATATATAATTATAATAATATAATATATATATTATATATTAATATATATTAATTAATAATATATTAATATATATTATATATAAATTAATATAAGCTATAATAATAAAAGCTTAAAATATGTAAAATAGTTAAATTAAAAAGCAAATGTAGTTATATTATATTAGTAAATAACTAGTGTTAAAAAGCATAAATGTTTATGATAATAAGCATAGAATGTAAAAGTCATTAAGTTAAATAAGCATAAGTTGTAAAAGCATTAAGAGTAAAAAGCATTAGTGTTAAAAGCAAAGTATTTTTGATAAAATAAGCAAATGAGTGATACTAGAAGCAAAGTGTAAAAGCAAAGTTGTAAAAACCCAATAGGATTTAAAAGCAAAGTGTAAAGCAAAGTGTTAAAAGTATACAATATATGTTGTCTAAAATGGTTAAACTTTAAATAAGTTTCATTAGATTTGGCCATTACAGCATTAGTGTAGTAAAAACAAAGTGTATAAAGCATTAGCCCTTAAAATCATTAATGAGTGTTATGAAAAAGTGTACATATAGGTAAAAATCAGGTTGTAAAGGCAAAGATGTAAATAGAGTCAATAGTGTAAATAAGCAATATCTTATATTCACGAATAGCATATATACTATCTATCTATAAATGACATCTATTCTCTTATCTATCTAAATCTATTACTATATCTTCGAGCTCTCTTATCTATCTAAAGCATCTATCTATCTATATCTCTATATCTAATCAGTTAATTCTATTGCTATATCTATATTCTAATAATATCATTAATTTCTATTACTATCTTAACTATTCTAATCTATATCTTAACTTCAGATCATCTACTATATCAATATCTAATCTTATCTATCTATATATATCTATATCTATTCTATCTATCTATCTTAATCTATCTCTATATCTATCATATCTATCTATCTATATCTATCTATCTTATTCATATGTGACTATAATCTATATCTATTATCTATCTATACTTCATTATCTATATCTACTCTATACTATCTTATATCTATCTTAATCTATCACTAACCTATCTTCTATTCTTCTATTCATTATTATTTTATTTTACTATGATATTTTGATTTATATATATTATTTCTATAATTTTTCTGTTATTGTGTTTTATATTAATATATATATATATTATAGATTCCTTAAGTCTCAATGTGTGTATCAGTAAATGATTATAATATATATATCATCAAAATTTATTTTATTGAATCAAAAATTATACAAACGTACTTAATAAAAAATTAATAATTTCTATATTACTGTTAACCTCTCAAAATAATTTGACCAGATACTATTATATATAATATATGGTATTGGTTGCAGGCCAAAATAAATAGATTTATAATCACGTGTCGGATTCTATTTCGTTAATAATTCTGCTCATTTATGCCCTTCTTCACACCACAAAGCATCATACCTTAAACGAATGTCAATTCCCTTACTATATTTATTCAATTCTTCCTAAAACTAAACGTGTACCCCTAAGATTGTCCATATTTTCTTATTCCAGACTCACTTAAATATATCTTATACCTCTTATATTCCACATCATATATATTCTAATATACTACTAATATATTATAAAATGCCTATAAATATATGTTAAAGACTCAGAATAGAATAGTGACTCCCAGCCATAGAGTGAGAAACTCTATGATAGTTACGATCATGCAGATAAGGAATAGATCTTATAATGTTAGTTATACGACATTAAAGTATTAATATGCACCAGTACTATCCTTCCATACCCATTCATATCTTTCTACTATATACTACATTCTTTTAATCATTCAATCCACGTTTTATTCGATTACTAACATATGTGCTCATGAATATATTATTATAAACTGGTTAATTTATATTCCATAATTATATTCAACCTATATATCTAATAGGAATTATATTCTTAACACTCATTCAGATTATTTTCATCTTCACTTCATTGCCATCAATCTTACTCTATTATATACATATTATACATGAACCAAACCCCTCTACCTCAAACTTACTAAATCATCATAACTTTCTACCAATAATTACGCCATCAACAAAAACCTAATATATAGAATTACTTACATGGTTATCGCATATTCCTCAGAAGAACGGCAGCGGCATACGGTCACGTATTTTATACCGTATACCATTCTCATCAGTCTAACACCTTCCTGTAACCATCAAAATTCTCTATCCTGATTTACATCTATAGTTCTGGTTCATGCTCAACATCCATCTGATGCAAATTATATAGTAATACCAACATGGAGGTCCAATGTCTTTTTACTCTATAACACTCTAAATTTCAAGTCTCACTGCGTGCTATTCAATGCTATAATCAGCGAATAACACTAAAAGTATAATGACGATATAATACACATTTAACCAACGATCTCATTGATTATTTCGTTATTATACATAGGTGTGATACTCAATGTCCCTAACTGCAGAAGCTCAGTGACACACCTAACACAATAAATATCTATAAAAAACTGCAAGACTAGAGTCCTTAGCGTTTGGGAATTATCATTTTATGATTTATTATAAGAATAATCTTAATAGAGACTCGAGGTTAATAGATACGCGAACATTGATGAAAAGAGTTAGGGATGATTTTTATGGTAAAGGTGTATGAACGACACAGAACTCTGATAATCAGGAGTGTAAGAATAGGGTGTAAGGAGAGTGTATGATGTTAGGTGAATCTATATGTTGTCCTGCAAGCCCATAAAGCCTAAATTCAAATTCTATACTGATCAGTGTTCATCGGAATTCCGTATAGCGAGATAGACATAAGAGAAAGCGGGCTAAAACCTTATCAGAGATATTGAGTGGGAGTAGCAGCATTTATACGATATTATAACCAAAATAGCAAGTCGCAAGTGGATATGAGATTCACGTGAAAAATCGTTGCATACTCAAGGTTCATAACAATAAGTTGCATATACATAAATACACATTATATTACATGGAAAAAATAAAGGAAGAAAAAGAAAGAGGCATAGAATTTGACAATATGAAAAATTCTAGAGCAAAATTTAAATACGAGTGAAAAAAAATGTAAAATAAGGAAGAGGAAAAATAAGAAATAAAAACTTACTAAAGTTTTAAAAAACAAAGAAATGAAAAAATTTTGGAACCAAGTTAATTTATTCAAAGATGAAAAGAAAAAAATTATAGTATCAACCACGAGAAAGATACAGTATGGTGAATCTGACTGGAGATTCATCGTTGAACAGGAGAAGAGTATCTATATACGAAGATGAACGTCTAATTACGTGCAAGATCATTTTGATTGATAATAAGGATATTGCAGCGGAAGCGTACCTAAAGGACCGATGAGAATCACATATGTTCAATTTCCCATTAAACTGGTGTCGCCTATGGGATCAGAAGTGCTCCACGTATGTGTATATGAAGGTGCTAGAGCAGGATAATGCCAACATAGTCTGGACAGTGCGGAGATTTGAGTTAACGAAAGAATTACGATTCCATATCTATATAGGTGACCGAGACCACATATGTCCAATTAACTAACATTTTTGTTATCCATATTTATTTCACATTAATTTCACATGTCAGTTACTGAGAAACTCTTTCAGATTAGAAGCATCTTTCACTGATTATGCATTAGCAATATATCTTGTATATGTCTTGACGGATTGCCAATATAGAATGTCATTATTTTTTATTTTCCCATATCAAAATGAGTATCTAAAGTGGGTTATTTACTCCCTTAATTATTAATATATGGATTGTTATAGAAAACGATGATCTGTTACATTAGTATATTGCTTTAATTACAGCAAATCTCATAATATTTTTTTTATTATATCTGTTTTATTTTATATTATGTAACCCAATTGGACACATAGGTGATTTTTTGTGTCTTTGGATAAGTCTGTAATAAGCGACGGTATCTTATAAGAGTTACTTCTATGGACAGTCAATTAAATTTCACACATGCGTGTTCATTTATGAAATAATTAAGTGTCAACTAGTGATGTCACGTGGCACTATGCGTCTCTCTTCCTCTATAATATTAACTGCTGCGCATGAACTTAGTGTGATAGACAGAAGCAAAACCATAATTGACTCGATGAGTATGTGAATCGGATGATACTAACGCGCCACGCCTTTCTCTATGGAATTCATCTCCCTTCAAAAAGCAGAGTTTTATAAGCTCCCCATGTTAACAATATACAAAATTTTTTGTTCGTACTTGATGCATTATATATTAATTTGTACATAAGTGTGTATATTTTTGAGATATTAAATGTCAATTTTAGAAAATTATTATATATTTCTCTTTCTGCAAAAGAAAAATAATTTTATCTAGATTTAAAGAACCAGTAATATACTTCAACTAAAATAAATTGTTTCCTAAGATCTTCTTCGCAAATAGAAAAAAACCTTGTGTTCTTATTAAAGAACAAAGATTTCGGTGAAAGTGATAATTCCCCTTGGTTGAGTTGCAACATGGAACAGGACATATATCCATGAGTTTTGAGTAACCTGATATATAGTTGAATATAATTGTGAGTGTTAGTCTGAAAGTTAAAATTGATACACTGATGCATAAACACAATCTTTTTCCACTTTCGTGGCTGTAATATTCCTCATTTAATCGCAAAATTAATCGGCAGAATTTTGAGGATAGTGAAGGTGTATTCGAAAATAATGATTCTATAAGTGCTGATTGAATCTGATGTGATATGCGATAGTTAATTCGTGACTTCCAAATATGAGTGATATGCTCCATCAATTAGCTGGACTCCCTTCAAACTCTTCTATATAAGGCAGAATAGAGTTGATATAATATAATATATGAAATTTGATTTTAATATAAATATATAAAACCATGACAAGACGTTCTACTTTAGTTTAATTTCTATATTTAAGAAAATACTCGGCAAATATATAAAAGAAAATTCAAGTGAACGTTTTTCAATACTGTCAATGTCTTCATTAATACATGCGCAACGTCATTACTTATAGAATTTAAAGAACCTTTGGTTCCTTATTAAACTATATCTAATAATTATTTCATAATGAATAAGCTTGGATATATATTCTCCCTTAAATAACAAATTCTTTTTAGGAAGTTTTATAATCATTATCAATCTCACAAAATAAAAGTATTTTATATAATCACTGGATCCCGGAAATGATTTTGTATTTGCTAAGTTAATATTGTACTCCATTATATGGAGGAGCAGATTTATGGGTTAACTTAGCTAACAGTAGTCAATTTGAGTAAAACAATATTGATAATACTGGTCATTTCACAATGCGTATAATTTTAAAGTAGACCTCATTAAAATTTTCTCAAACGAGATTTATAATTAACCATGATGTTTAGGTAATAGTCTTGAAATGTTGCTGTTTATATAAATCATTAATCTTATTAAAAATATATTGATAATTAATTGCACAGTTTTTTAGCGCTTATATTATTAGTGTAATGGATTCATTTATATTGATTTAATAGAATTGATCCTTATTGATTAGAGGTAGACTAGTGAAGATTATAGAAAAAATATATTTATACCATACCTAAAAGTCTAATTCAAATATTTCTCAAAATGATCTTGATGCCTTAAAAGTGAGAATATGGTTTGTATAAAAGGTAGAAAGTTCTTTGAGATGATTCCTATTATAATAATTTATATTATTTATATATTTTAGTTCTTGTGAATTTTATATTTTTAATTTAACTTATTAAAAACAAATAAGTATTCTATTTACGATATAATTAAAGAATTATAGTCATATCTATCTATCTAATCTATTTATCTAGATCTACTTTCATTAATCTTAGATATCTATGCTATGTCTATATGAGATAAATTTTAGAACTATGAGAGAAAAATTCTATCTATCTATATCTATCTATCTATTACTAGCTATCTTAACTTAATCTATCTTATATATATCTATCTATTACTACCTATATTGTTATATTACTATTATCTATCTATCTATCTATATCTATTCTATTTATCATATCATATCTATATCTTAATTAGTTACTACTCTTATTCATAATATTTCATTCATCATCTTATACTATTTATATCTATAATATTTATATTTATAATATATTGATCATACTATATAGAATATTAGTGATTATATTAATTAATATATAATATTAAATATATATAAATATATATATATTAATATTTATAATATAATATAATATATATTAATATATATATTATATATATATATATATATATATATATTTATTTTTT